>VKOC01035316.1:0-16375 GCA_009364415.1 Spea multiplicata | reverse complement strand
TCTCTCCCCTCCATCTCTTGGTTTTGTGATAAATGGCGTTCTCTGAATTCACTGACCCCAGGAGGTTAAATCCCATCATCCGGAACCGCAAATAAAACCCTCCGGGCTCCGTGGAGCAGTAAGTGGCCCTTGTGATCCACCCGAGAACCTCGCCAACTCCTGGAGGGGTTTCAAGAGAGCCAAAGCGTTACCCCGAGCTGGGGTCCGTTCCTTATCGCACGTTAACCCTTCACAGACTGCACATTTTGTATTAGGTGATAACTTTTAGATTGCAAGCTCACGCGTGGCCCTCCACGTTAAAAGCCGGACGGGCTGCCCGTTTCTCCTGCTGTAATCAGTCATTAATCAGTCGTTGGTCTCGTCTTAGATTCAGGAGCTGGATGTCTATCCCATCCATGTTTAATGCCCTCACTGTATTACCCTCTACCACCTCTGCTGGGAGGCTGTTCCACTTATCTACCCCCCTCTCAGTAAGTTAGATCAGTCACCGCAGGTTTTCCCGTCAGTATCAGGACCGACGCGTCCGACCAGTTTTTCCAAGAAAATCCGTTCTGTTTTTTATCTCAAAATGAGAAAGGATCTTCCAGGTGGAATCGCAGCCGTAGGTGAAGCTGCCACTCCCATCACAACAAGCGTCATTCCAGTGACTCCTCGCCCGGCAGGTTCTGCCAGCACCGGCCCCTGGGGACAAACGGCTGCGAGAAAATATTTCTGGAAACAAAATGAGTTTATTTACATCAATGGGTGAAAGATTTTTTTGTTAAAATAGTTAAAATGATAAAATATACATTTTTTTTTCATGGGGCTGAGGGAAGCACTTTTCCTTTGCACAGTTCACTTCCTGTTTAGCAGCGTCATTTGCAGGAAGTGACTGTATCCATGGAAATGGAGTTTGACATAAGAACTGTCCATTTTTTTCTTACCCCCCCCCTACATTCCGGATGCCCAGCGAAGGATCCTCGGGGGTGTTGATTCCGTGGTGGGTGTGGCATCAATTCCAAAATGGCAGCTGTTTTGGAACCAATATAAGGACTGGTCACCCTCATATGTGTGCAGCGGAGTATTTCTTCCACCCCCCAGGTTTTGGTGTAAAATGCCCTCCCGTGTGGCAGTAAATCCTGTGCACCGGCACGCCCCAGACACTACTACCGGCTACTACCAGACAAACATGGCTTCCCGCCTGGCAACATCTCCTGCCTGCGCAATGAGGGGCCCTGAAATACTGCGTTACACCTAAACACGCTCCCTAAAATACTCCAGTACTAATGGGGTTCAACACCAGAGATACTCTGCTAAGCGTTGTGCAATCACCATGGCAACCATTAAAACTGCCCTCACGTTTGCTTTGTTTTTACCACTTTTTTTCCCCGCATAATTGCCCTTTACACAGAACTCTGTCCCAGTGCCACTGCCACCCCACGTGCGTCACACCTAAACCCCACCCCAGCCAGGCTAATGGGCGGGGCTCTGCAGTGACACTGAGAGCAGGGGCGGAACCAATATGCGCGACTCACGTGTGGAAGATTTTCTCTGAGACACTGGCTCCCTGGTTACAGTCGCCAGGGAAACGGCGGCTCCGGGCAGCGGTACTATGGAGGGACCCCGGGGGCATTTACTGCTGGTAATGTGAAGGGGGCAAAAGGGGAGGGAGCCGGGGGCAAAATACAGGGGCCAAACCCGGCGAGCGAGGTAGAGGAATGTGTGCATGCGCTCAGATATACAGCGCTGCGGAATATGGAGGCGCCATGTGTTATATATATCACTGCAGGGGATATGCTTAATAATACATAGATAAACGCATGGAGAATGTGTGTTCCCATTGTACTGCGCTGCAGACTATGACGGCGCTACATGCATCCATAAATCATAACGCTGTATATTAGTATTTCTGGAGATTTGCAATGATTTTTGCAATGATGTACTTGCCAGCTGTGAATATCTGCGTTTGCGCCTATTTTGGTAAAATTTTGTATAAAATATATCATTTTTATATTATCTGCATCCGCCTGCCGGGAGGTGCGGTTTATAGGCAGCTGAAATATTATTTTTATATTTAGTAAATTTTATTATTATTGTTTGTAAATACATTTTAGTATCAAAATAATAATAAGAGGTTCAGACTCCTGTGAATGTGCGGATACGATCCGTAATATACATTATTAGTAATCATTAAACATTATAATGTATAGTCGCCTCTCCCGCCGAGTTGCGGATCCGTACGGAAGTGTATATACCGCTAGCTTTATATCACCAAGTGCAGCCGCAGCCCTTCGCACCCCGGGGTAATTAACCTGCCGCCGTCATTTGATTTATTTGACAGATTTAATTTCACCGTCACCTCCGCCAACCCCCTGCCAGCCGGTATTTCTGCCAATAACCGGCGTGTGACAGCGGATGTGAGCTTGGAGATGATGTCATAACGACGCAGTGTATGATGCACCTAGAAGGTGTCAGTATTTAAAGGTTTTACTGTTTATTAACACTTCTGCCTCTCCCCGTATATATGGCGTTATATATATGTATAGGTGTATGTGTGTGTATATATGTATAGGTGTGTGTGTGTATATATGTATAGGTGTGTGTGTGTATATATATGTATAGGTGTGTGTGTGTGTGTATATATATGTATAGGTGTATGTGTGTGTGTATATGTATAGGTGTGTGTGTGTATATATGTATAGGTGTATGTGTGTGTGTATATATGTATAGGTGTATGTATATATATATATTGTATAGGTGTATTGTTGTGTATATATGTATAGGTGTTATGTGTGTGTATATATGTATAGGTTGTGTGTGTGTATATGTATAGGTGTATGTATATATATATTATGTATAGGTGTGTGTGTGTGTTATTATATATATATATATATATATTATATATATTATAATATATATATATACATACACACACATATATATAAATATAAAGATCCACACCGATCACTCCCATCCCGCCTGGAAATGGGCCGAGTGCTAACTGACACCCGCTGGCCGCTCGCCAGTCACATTAATACCCGTTATGCTAATAGGATTTGGATAAAGTTTCGCCATGGCAACGTAATGCCAAGCGGCCATGGGCTCGCCGGACGCCGCCAGCTGTCATATTTCCAACCTTTGGGGTTTTTGGTTCATGAAATGTTTGCGTTTCTGGTTTGCTGACATCATCTATTTGTAAATGTATGAGGCGTTAGGACGTTCTTTTCGGTACGGTTTATACAAGCATCGTGGGTTCGTCTTAACGTATGACATCATTTCTGATATTTCCGCAGAAGCCGTCACTGTGTGCTGTTAATATAAAGGCTTTTTTTTATAGATTATTATAAATGGTGTCCACGTAATAAGATTTATTACAAAGAAAGTACCTCGCTTTTCTTTGACCGCCTACCTTTTTGGGTGAAACGGATGCATTTATTCATGTAATAGATTTTGAGCTCTGTGAGCAAGACTCCCATTACCTTTTGCCTCTGTAAACCCCACACCTACGTTACTTGTTATGTTCATTACAGCGCTGCGGTATATGATGGCGATATATAAATCAGTAGTGATAATAACACACTGTGCAGCGCTGCGGTATATGATGGCGATATATAAATCAGTAGTGATAATAATAACACATTGTACAGCGCTGCGGTATATGATGGCGATATATAAATCAGTTAGTAATAATAAATGACATTGTAGACACACCAGCGCTGCGGTATATGATGGCGAATATATAAATCAGCAGTAATAATAACACATGTAACAGCGCTGCGGTATATGATGGCGATATTATAAATCAGTAGTTGATAATAACAATTGTACCAGCGCTGCGGTAATTGATTGGCGATATATAAAATCAGCAGTAATAATAGGATTAATAAAATTGTACAGCGCTGCGGTATATGATATGGCGATATATAAATCAGCAGTAAATAATAAACACATTGTACAGCGCTGCGGTATTAATGGCGATATATAAATCAGCAGTAATAATAAACGTTTAAAAAACACGGTTATATGATGGCGATATAAATCAGCAGTAATAATAACACATTGTACAGCGCTGCGATATGATGGCGATATATAAATCAGCAGTAATATAACACATTGTACAGCGCTGCGGTATATGATTGCGATATATAAATCAGCAGTAATAATAACACATTGTACAGCGCTGCGGTATATGATGGCGATATAGAACTCCATAAGTAATAATAACACATTGTACAGCGCTGCGGTATATGATGGCGATATAGAACTCCATAAGTAATAATAAGCGCAGTGATCCCCGCTGTAACGGAGCTGGCTCGTCCGACCGACTGCCTCCGCTTCCTTGTGCTCCCTTAGCCTGGGACTCACACTTTCCCCGGCCCCCCAGTCACTCGCGGAGACTCAGTGTCGGGGAAAATCAAACGAAGACTGATTTATTTTAGAGACACAGAGCTGGATATATCCAGCAAAACACACATTTACATAAAACAAGATATTGGGACACAAACAACCCCCTTAATCTGCCTCCCAGAGACAACAGGGACAGTAACGAGATTAACAACACAATAGGTGGGGGAGACTGATTTATACATTAAACTAAAACAATGGCGGCCTCTCCCTGGTGGCAGATCCTGGCTGTCTGCTGGAGATAATCCCCTCAGCCAGTGATGAGAAGATACTGCTGGGGGTAGCCACAGAAGTCTCTACAAACCCAGGGCCCATAGTCAATAGGGAGGAGGCTGGCAGTCAGGCTTCTCCAGTGGCCCCAGTGATGGAGGCCTCCGTCACACCCGCGTGTCGTCGTAAAACATACACGGACACTAATAGCAGGTAATGGCGCTTTCTTTCCTCGCAGATCACCGTGAGTTCGTGTGGCCCCTGACGCCCGGTTCCTGTATCGGGTCAGCGCCGTCACCTCTCCGATCGCCATGGGCAAGTTCCAGAGTAAGGTTAAGAGGAGCAGCAGCAGCAAGTACAGGTAACGATAGAGGAAAGCCGGGGCGGCTAATGCCCAGCTGTACAGATCCCTTTATTCCGAGCGCTCCGATATTTCTATGTCGTCTCGCGATGTCTGTAAGCGGCCCTTTCTTCCCTGTGTCCAGGGCCGACAGCCACGTCAGCGAGAGCCCCCCTCCGCCGACCAGCCCGCAGCACAGCCGGGCTCACAACGACGCCGTTACCTACGTCGCTGCCCTGAAAGCCGACCTGTGTGTGTCGGGGGGGAAGGACAAGGTAGGTGCTGATCGCAGACCTCTTATCCCAGCCTTCCATGCGCCGCACGTTGTAATTAAAGGCCGTAGATTTCTATCTCGTGCCGTGGAGATTCAGGAATCCGTCGGCCGTTCCTAGTAATAACCGATTATTCTGAGACTGAGATCCCAAAGATACGACACGAAACGCTCACCAACAACCTTTCCACCGGACATGACTCTTCCAGGCTGTCGTGGTGTCCAACTGGCGAACAGGGACGGGTCTGAAGAGGTTTGTGGGACATGAACGGGAAGTAACCAAGGTAATAGCACCACGTTCCATGTACCTGTAATATAACGGGGGTGCAGTGCGTCCGCTGTGTACCGGCGGTAGAGAGCATTTTATTGACCCAGCTGTTCTCTGCACTGTACAGGTCACCTGCCTGTTTGGGACGAATCGGTTCTTCAGCGCCTCCAGAGACAAGACTGTGTTAATGTGGGACCTGCACGGCAAGCTGGGGCCGACACAGACATTTCTGGGGCATCAACTGATAGTGACAGGGCTGGCAGTGAGCCCCGGTGAGTGCTGAGCGAGTACACTGCCGGCAGACCGCAGCAATAGCGGCTCAAACAACCATAGTCTGCGTGAATTCGTTCTCTTCCCGGGCCTGCTCCCCGATACGTTCCGCTTTTAACCATTTTCTAGTGGCGGGATTAAGACCCAGACTTTCTAACACAGCGCAGTAAGATAAGATCGTGGTAGATTTAGCCAACACTGTACAAAAAAATGAAAGCCTCATATTTAAATAAGTAAAAGGATTTTTTTACCTGAAATATATTATTTTGGGCCGTTTATAGATCTGAATCCGCTTCTTTTAGATTCCGCACAGCTGTTCACTGGCTCCCGGGATAACACTTTTTGTAAGTGGGACGTGGAATCCGGCCGGTGTCTTCAGAAAATGGCAATCTCCAGAAACCTGGTGAGATATTTTCTAGAAGGACGCGGTCAGAACTTTACAATCTGCCAAAAGCCCACAAACCCGATTACAATCAGTCTGCGGTGGAAATCGGATCTTCTGTGTAATAATGTTACCCGAGCAAATGACTGGCGGTGAATTGCGCATCTTTACTGCCCTTACCGTGCTGATCATAAAACCCTCTGACTGATTAACACTTTGGCTGCCGGGGGGTTCCCACATGCACAGGAGCTGTTTTTTGGGCGAGTGGAGATGCTCCCAGAGTTTTACAAATAAGATGCAGTGACGGGCGGTGGGCGGTTGGCTGATTAACCCCTTGTCTCTCTCCCGTAGGTAACGCACATGTGTTGGGTCCCTGCCGAGTCTTACATTGTGCAGACCTCAGAGGACAAAGTGATCCGGTCAGTGAGCTGCTGATTACTCAGTTACTCCTTAATAAAAGCACAAGTAACCACAAGCCCCCCATCTGAACGGGGCTTGGGGGTTAAATGGACTCCTCTCTGGCCAAGGTGTCAGCCCTCTGTATAGGGGTGTAAGATTAATAGGTTCCCGTCCTGAGTAATGATCAGAACCTGGGTCCGTGTCACTCCCCCCGAGAAAGACTTGAAGGGGATTTAATAGTCGTGGTCTTTATTTCCAGCGTGTGGGACGCTCGGGAGCTGCGGGTGGCTCACTCCTTCCCCATGAAGCAATACATCCAGATGCACTGCGACGTCAGCGCCGACGGGAACTACTGTCTGACCTGCAGCAATGGCTTCGGGGGACAGGGCTGCGAAGCCACGGTGAGAGCCGCAGGGAAGGAGGGTTGTTTGTTAAACAAGCAGGGCCTGGAGGAGGCGGGTGGGCTTTTTTTTTTAAATACACAGGGTTTATGGGGAAGGGGGAAAAATTAGCACAAGCAGGGGGTGAGCTCGGTTATGATGATGGTCCATGATCGGGAGGTTTGGGTTTAGTTGATTCTGGGCCAGAAAGTTTCTGATAGCGGCGGTGGTGAGAGGCTGTGTTCTCAAGCAGTAGATGAGCTGGGATTTCCTCCGTGGCCAGTGTGGACCACGTGTGTGTTTTTTGCCATTCTGGTGACTTTTTGTGTTGGTGAGAAGGGAATGAAGTTACTTAATTCAGGGTCCTGCCAGCCATTAGCGGGTACAGCGGGTGAAATCTGCTTTCTTTGGTGCATTCATTGGCCGTCCTGCACTAAATGCCGACCTCCCTCCAGCTCTGGGACCTGCGACAGACGAAGGACAAAGTCTGTGAATACAGAGGACATCTGCAGACAGCCGCCTCCTGCACCTTCCTCCCCAAAGCTATGTGTGCCACGCCACTAATTGCCACGTCGTCTCACGACTGCACCGTGAAGGTTTGGGACAGAGACACCGGAGGTACGGTCCGAACGTCACCTGTGCCGGGTGGTTCTTTGTAGCTTTTAGTTAAAAGGTGTTAATAATGTGTTCTTTAAATGAAAGCTACCGAGCAGCTTAAACGCAGTCACCCATTTTAACTCTTTGTGTTCCAGCCTGCCTGAACAGCCTGTTTCTGGATGGGGCCGGCCCTCTAGTGTCCCTTGCGGTCGGGGACAGCTCCTCCATCCTCTGTGCCAGCTTTAACGCCGGGGTCTACTCGCTGCGGGTGGAGAGCTCCAGGGGACCCTTCCTGCAGGAGGTAGCAAAGTTCTGACCCGGAGGATTAAGAAGATGAAGGATCAGTGAAGTAGAGCATTTAAGTGTCCAGATGTTCACGAGAGACCCCCAGCCGTCTCCCACCCGAACCCGGCAGCCGTCTCCCACCCGAACCCGGGAGCCGTCTCCCACCCGATCCCGCAGCCGTCTCCCACCCGATCCCCGCAGCCGTCTCCCACCCGATCCCTGCACTAATTCACGGTTTTACTCTCTATGAACACGGAGGATGTACGTTTGATCCCGAGCTCACACTTAGACTCATGTCAGGCTTCGGAGGTTAAGATCCCGTTATTGTTGCTCGGTAAGGGATTTATCTGCGTAACGTTACCCGAGCCGTTTGGATGACGTCATTTTTTTTTTTACTGCGGGAGGATTCTTCTTGCAGCCCCTTATTCCGTGATTACAGAGCCCACCTAACCAGGGTTTATCCCACGAACGTCACGGGTAGCAGTTTAAACGAGTCGGGATTTACTCATTAAGAGGTAAATCCTCTCCATCTTTACAAGCGGCCGGCCGCGGAGGCTAAAAATATAGAGGATGACCCAGAAATTAATATCCTCGGCCTCCCGGAACGTGTAAGGAATGACTCTACGAGGAGCTGCGACGACCTTAATGCATCCCAGGATCCATAACGTCCTATAAACGGACCTGCGACCCCCGCGCTGCTGCAGCGACCCGAGACAAAAACTCATTTCTGGGGAGTTTATTAGGATTAGTATAAGAGTAAAGCTATTTTTATTTTTTTTAGTATTTTTACAGCACTGCCAATATAATATATAGTAGAACCGTTTCATGTATATTTAATGTATATTTAATGTCGCCGTCACTCGTTGACGTCTCGTGAGAATCTCTGTTCATTTTTAGTGTTAATGCACAGAATGCGCGGATGCCGTTATTTTTTGCCCGTTCGTAGCGGATTCTGCTCCAGGTTTTAACAATTTTGATATAACTTTGTTTTTGTAGTACGATGTTTTGTGCACATTGAGCATCTACATGATCTTCTTTATGCCTCGAGAGGGTGGTAGATGAGTGGAACAGCCTCCCAGCAGAGGTGGTAGAGGGTAATACAGTGAGGGGATTAAACATGCATGGGATAGACAGACGGCTCCTGATCTAAGACGAGACCGACGACTGATTAAGGTTTGAGTCTTGACCCGCAGGAGGTTTTTATTTGTAAATGATTTTCTTGGCGTTATTGTGAGTACGGAGTTACTGGGTGATCGTGGATTTTAGCCGCCGGCATCGTGAATGTTTAGTGGAGACGTTACAGTGTAAACCCGGCAGAGCTCACGCGGGTTAAAGGGACCCCAGTCGTTTGCCTAAAATCCCCCTTTAGAATAACGCCAGGCTGTGCCGAAGTGTCGCTGTGCGGTCCCGCTGGATGCCGATGTATGTTGGATTATTTAATGTAATAAATGTGTCTTTTTCCAGCTGATGTGATTTTATATGATTTTTATTTATATAAAAAAATGCCAAAAAATGAATCTCAGGGTCTTGAGCCAGACCACAAAATCCCATCATATTCACTGAGCTGTGCTAGAATCTTTTACTCTTATATTGTGTGTGAGCCCTCCGAGTCCTCCTTCAGCATCTACCTTTTGTAGCAGAAGCTACTTTTAAAATTGTCCCCTACGCCCCCCGTGAGGCATCGAAACCCCCTGCTCTGGTAAAGAGTATTTCCCCCAAACAGTCGTTTAACAAATGAAATCATGAATGTCCGTAACCCGTCAGTAAATGTTTGCAGACAGACGGACGATCGGCCCCCGATGCTCAACGCCAGATCCGACCTCCAGCCCCCGGCTATTAGTGCCGTCGCAGCTCGATGGCCATGCAGGTGAACTGGGAGCAGGGTAAGTGATTAAGACCGAGCCATTCTATTTGGAGTGTTTGTCTAGTAGATCGGGGATCAGATAACGGAGCGAGAATCAAACAAACGGCTGAAAACGTTATATTATGGGGCAAAAAACTACAACTGGGGTAAAAAAAGAGTATAGGAATATTTGTGAAAATGCGTTTATTTTTACGATATATTTTTATTGTGATTTTGGTTTTATGATAACAGAAATACAAAGTCCACCAACGTAATACGGCAACGAGAAATCATAAAGTAAGCGGGGGGCAGTAAAGAGAAATAATGGGAGGGGGAAAACGTCTTTTTAATCTGATTGTTTGAGAGGAATTTCCCGTCTATTCAGAGCTCTTCGGGCGTATAAAGCATAAAAGTCAGGTACCAGGAAATGCTTTGCTGATGTTGCGACATCGCCGCGCAGCCCATTATGCAAATTAAGAGATCTCCGGCCATCAGAGAGAGAGAGAGACGGTCTCTTTAACCCCCACCCCCAGCGGCCGCTCTCGCAGGTCCGGACGGATATATTATATCCCCTCGCGATACATTTCTGGGCTCCGGCCATTCGAGGGTTATTTAACCCCTCGTGACCCGGCTGAGCAGCTCTGTGTTTTGCAGGAAGGTGCGGCCATTGCTCGTTCACACGGCGGGTCTCGCACGAGCCTTGGGCTAACGTTCGCAGGTCTCACATTGTTTCGGGGCGATTTGCTTTACAAGCCCCGTCTCGCCCGCATTCAAGTTCCCGTTCAGAGTTTTGATCTCGATGTCCCTACGCGCCTTGTGTCCCCGGTTAAAGGGCGCGTCGAGTCTCCGTACTCAGCCCAACCTCGGCTTTTTTAACCACTTTATTGTTGTTTTTGAAATTGTTGTAACGAAAAGCGTCCATCAAATGGATTTCTATTCAAATATTCAATATTTTCCCTGTTTTTTTCATAATATTCAGAATTCTATCCTGGGGCGCAGGAGGTTAAATCCCTTCACTCATCCCCACGATCTGATAATTACCGAGTGGGTCCGTAGAGTAGTACTCACCCCTTTGGGGGTTTGTTTCGGGTCGTGTGGCCCCTTCGGTGTCGCGTAGCGTGGCTCTTGGGGTGTCAGTCCCATTGCATGCGCGGAGCTGTATTTCCCGTCTGAGACTCGCTGGGCACGGATGGCGTCGGCTTTAAAGTCATTTTGAATTGACGTAGACCGGTATGAACACGATGGTGAATACCAGGAGTCCGACGGTCAAAACGCTTAATCCCAAACCCCAAATGCTCTGGCAGAAGCTGCGACACAAACTTTGGGGCACGGAGACCGAAGAGTCCTGGCCGCCGGCGCCCCCCGAGTTAGGCAACAGATGCAAGGTAACCAGGGACCCGTTACCCAACTCCGGGTCGTCGTCCTTCATCCAACACAGTTTGTGTCCGTCCACCCAGACCTCCTGGAGCTTCTGCATGGCCGGGGGGAACTGGGAGACGATGTCCACGTTGGGCTGCATTTTAGGAACTCCTCCGGGGGGGATTTGGGCCGAAGTCCGACACAGGGGGCACGGGAAGTTTTGCGACTGTTTGAGGAAGAGGCAAAGCCTGGAAAGACACTCCATGCAGAACGTGTGGGAGCAGGGGAGCAGCAGAGGCGTCTTGAAGACGTTGTCGTAGAACGCGTAGCAGATGGGACATTCCGTGAGACTGGGGAGAAACGCGTCGGGCTCCACCGCGTCGGACGTCTCCGCGGCCATATCATATCCTCAAACCCTGGAGGGTTTATCTCCCGAAAGGACCGGTCTGGATGAAGGGTTGTTGGTTGTTTATCGGGGGCCGTGCGTTGATAGTTTGTATCCAGGGGTCCCTCCTGAACCCATTCTGTGCTTCTCAGTCCTCACCCTTCTTTCCACGAGGCCTTCAGTGCCGACGCAGCGTCGGAAACCAACATTTAGCTTCAGGTTCCATCCAGACCCCGGCCGGGAGCTTCCTCGGGTCAGCCGGCCGCTCCTTCTCACATAGCAACGGTAACACAATGTGGCAAACAATGGCAGCGCTGCGGTGGCCGCCATCAGACACACCTATTACAGAAGAGGCCGGCCCGTGGCCAGCGCTCCACAGAGCCACAATAGCACCGCTAGGCGCCGTAACCATGTTGAGAATTACAGCTCGAGGCTGACAAGTAACTCTTTATCTGCCAAAAACCAGCTTTACTCCCCAAAGTAAAACCATCAATTATCAGGTTTATTACGGGAGATCATACTCATCTTCTGTATCTATATTGATGACATAATAATAACAATTATTATCAATGACATTATTATTAATTACATTATTATTATGACTGGACTGTAAGCTCCGTGGCCAAATTCTAATGTATGTTTCTTGGTTTCACCGGCGTGTAAAAGAAATCGTAGAAGGAAATGCATTCGGCTTTCAGTTCTGGATAAATGAGTTCAGAATTTTACCGAAACCTACAGCAATAATTAGAAATATAAATTAATATAGAGTATGACCTCCGGTAACCCAACTCCTCCGGTAACGTATATATATATAAATACACACTTATCAGTTTCAATGATTTGTAGGAAAAATTAATTGCCGTTTAACGTGATATATTTTCCGCAGGAAGGGTAATTTAGGGGTTTTGGAGTCACAATGCTCCGGACTGAGTGAATTGATCGAAGTTATCGGTTATATCGGTAAACGTTCGTTTCTTTAAAGCTTATGATCGCAGGCTTATTGGGAACATGATTATGAAGAAGAGGAGGATGATGCAGAAGACGGCAATCCATATGAACCAGAAATAACCCCGAATCGTGGCGCAGCACCGGCGGTAATATGGCTGACGGGGCATGATCACCAGGTTCCCCGGCGAGGAGAAGTTCGGGGGAGCGGGACCCAGCAGGTAGACGATGACGACGTTGTCCTCGGGACCCGACGGGAACTCCTGGGTTGTGGTGGTGACGCAGCCTTCACCGTTCCTCCTCTTCCTCCAACACAGCTTGGATCCTTCCATCCAGACTTCTTGGAGAGAAGCCATCCACGGCGGGAGCTGAGCCACCACTGCCATGTTGGGGGGCAGTTTTGGGACCCCGCCTGGTGGGATGGTCACAACGCCTCGGCATATGGGACAGCAGAAGGTTTCCAGCTCCTTTTGGAAGATGCACAGCTTGGCGAGGCACTCCATGCAGAAGGTGTGGGAGCACGGGAGCACAAGCGGGGTTTTGAAGACGTTGTCGTAGGAAACGAAACAAATGGGGCATTCGGGAACGTTGTATTCCTGCTCCATAACATCCCTTCCTGGGGGGGGCGAGGACAACCCCTGCGCCAGGAACCCCCAGAACTCAAGGCTCGTAGCTGGTGCCGGCAGGGAGAGAATAAAACATTGTGAAGGAGACGGGAATCCCGCAAGCTTCTCGCCCAGGGATGAGCAGAACGTCGCTCCAGGCGCCCAAGTAAGATAGAATTTCCTACGTGGGTCACCTACGTGGGTCTGTCAGAGAGAGCGACGCCGGGGGTCCTGTGCCAAACGCAGGCTTTCATTAGCCGCTCCTCAGTCTGTATTCACACTCTGCTTGGTTACAATATTTACTGAGCGCGAGCCCTGGGATCACATTACCGGCCGAGTGTCACCGGCTTCTCCACTCCGAGTCACAACAACCAAATCAAGCGCTCGTTGGCTTCACTTGAATGCTTTATTGCCTTTAACAACGAAAAGAAGCGCTCTTTGGTGTGAATTCCCTTCCCCGCCTTATCATTTGGATTCATTAATACCTACTGGCGCAGGAAGAGTAGAGGGCTCGGATTAGGATTAGGAGCTTGCACTCTATTAGGCGGGTGAGGTCCGTGAGACAGACGCAGAGGGGCCGCTGGTACGATGAGGGTCAGGAGTTTGGATTTTATTCCGGAGGGGATAATGAGTGTTAGGAGGATAGATTGTAAGCTCTTCTGAACGGGTCGCTTTTCGTGATTGTTTGAAGTTGAGAGTCTGAGCGGAGAATATGAACAGCGCTGCTGGGAAGCGGGGATAACGGCGGAGGTTGTGGCCAGCGTGGGCCGTTAGAAGAGTATTTGGAGATAAGAGCAGAGATATAGCGGGCGCCGGGGCTGCTAAGGGCGCTGTAGGTCAGGACCGGCGTTTACATTTAGTGTAGAGGGTTTGGGGTCGGGGGGGGGGGGTGCAGAGCGATGGAATTCGTTAAGGAATCACGGAGATATTTAAAGAATAAATAGAGAGGAGGAGGGATGGCGCGCAGGGCACACGCCAAGCCTTCCCTGTCGATGTCTGCAGTTCACAGGCTGACCAGCAGAGGGCGAGGCAGTATAAGTTTATTATTCTGGGCCCGCAATAAATTAGTCAACAAGAAGCTTCTACCTGCCGAGTCCCCTCACGCACTGTATTATTATTATTATTTTATATTTATTATTATTATTAATCCGGCGACAATAAGTGTATCCTGCTGAGTCACACGAACCCGATATTCTCTCCGCGCGTTAACTAAGCAAATATTGAATATGGCAGCGATATTATTTGTGCAAAGATTTCGACACCAGCGCAGTCCCTGCGATTTCCTCTTACTGCTTTCTGTCCGTATTCATCGTCTAAATAACTAGCCAGACGTCAGACGATATATATATATATAATGTACCCGGATCTGCCTGTTATATTCCTGATATATTACTAACCATAACCCCCCCCAATACTAACCATAACCCCCCAGTACTAACCATAACCCCCAGTTAAACTAACCATAACCCCCCAAACTCAACCATACCCCCCAATTACTACCATAACCTCCCCAAACAACCATAACCCCCCAATACTAACCATAACCCCCCAGTACTTGACCATGCAACCCCCGAATAACTAACCGCCATAGACCCCCCAGTACCTAACTCATTAACCCAATACCCCTAACCACACCACCCAACTACTAACATAACCCACTACTAACCAAACCCACTACTAACCACCAACCCCAATCACCTAACCCATTCCACACCCAGCTACCACCCAACACACACACACATAACCCCCATCACTCACACATCCAACACACTCACCAACCATAACCAACACCAAACTCCACACCCACGCACACACCCCATCCAACAATACAACCATAACCCCAGTACTTGACCAGTAACCCCCATAACTGACCATCAACCCCCCATACTAACCATAACCCCCCAATACTGACCAATAAACGCGCCCAATACTGACCATAACCCCCCCGCTAACCCTAACCCCCCCGGTACTAACCATAACCCTATAGGTAGAATGTAACTAATGCCTCATATATGTTTTTTTAATCTGTGATGATGTGCACTGATTGCATACATGCCAAGTGTCCCTGTTTAGTTTGTCAAGTCCCCTTTCCCTGTGTTAAAGGGAATCTAATCTGTCCTGAGATTAGGGTCAGTTGGGTTTGGAATTTCACTAGAGAAAGTGCAGAAGATCCCTCTCTCCTCTCCTCTCTCCTCTCTCCTCTCTCTCTCTCCCCTCCTCTCTCTTCTCCTCCTCTCTCCTCTCGTCTCTCCCCTCTCTCTCTTCTCTCCTCTCTCTCTCTCTCTTCTTCTCTCCTCCCTCTCTTCTTCTCTTCTCTCTCTCGTCTCTCCTCTCTTCTCTCCTCCCCCTCCCTCCCCCTTTATCGTAAACCTGTTCACCTGCTGTTTGCTGAGATAACCGGCACCAGGTGACACTCGAGGCGCAGTCAGTCTAACAGATCCCGGGAATGGCCTCGCACCGTCAGCGACCTGCAGGGAGCCCGTCGGGGGCCACAGCTCGCTCCAGGTACCAATGACTGCTCCGATTAACCTGTTACCTGCCAAGGAGCTCGCTTTGACAGTCTGTGGACTTGCAGCTTTAAATTCTATAGTCGCCTTTCACAATCTTTCGTGGCCCCCTCTACCCACCTTCAGGGCCCGCTTGGCCGGACGGCTATTTCTGAAGACATCACGTATGCTTCTTTAACACAGGTGGGTGACGCAGCTTGTAGACTCGGTATAATAATCATCCCAGAAATAATGTTTTACCTAATTGTTGAAATACTAAAGTTGATATTTTTTACTCTGAATATAATAGGTCTTGATTGAGGTTACAAACATTTTATTTAAAAAAAAAATCCTCCTGGGAATTTGGGGTCATTTATAATATTTTGTGATGTCATCAGAATACAATGATTTGCAAACAAATGGCGGGATCCGGCGTGTTTAATATTATTAACATTTAATATTAATGAACATTAAATGAGCCAAAATACTGGCTTTTCTAAGTAAAACGTGCATCCTGCCCTGGACGCAGCCCGCAGCAGGCAGTACTTACCCTGGGGGCGAGATGGGTTTAGGGTTCAGAGCTCCGTCGCGGGTGGTCTCGTGGTGCAGACCCCGATCGTTATTTTCATGGTAAATTCACTATAAATTGCCCCGCATTCCGGTTCTTTAACGAACTTCAACAAAGGAGTCAATGTGACTTTTTTTGTGCCATAAGAAGTTCCTGGAGCCCCGGGGCTCAGATCCGGATAAATAATTGTAGGGAACGTCGTTTCCCCCGAGGACAGGATGAGCTGAGGTGCACGGAAGAGACTCGATGTCAAGCAAACTGCCCCCAGGACTGGGCTAATGCTGAGTGGGGGCTGATCCTGGGCAGGTCTGGTGTGAGGGGTCAGAGCCGTGCTGATAGTGGTCTGATTGTGTGTTGGTGGCTTAAAGTTCTTTGTATGGGCACATGGTGGGTTAAGGT
>VKOC01035314.1:0-10898 GCA_009364415.1 Spea multiplicata | reverse complement strand
CATATTCCGGCGCCCAGCGTAAAGCGCCGGCACCCGAGACAAACGCTTATGGAGCGAAGATGGAGCTGCATCTTCGCTCCATAAGACGCGGCTGATTTTTCATCCCACTTTGGGAGGAAAAAAACTGCGTCTTATGGAGCGAAAAATACGGTATATATACGTGTGTGTGTGCGTGCGTGTGTTTTAGGGCTGTTTACCACCGTGTCTTTCTGTTGATATAGAAAAGGAGAGGAAAGGGATTTGGGGTCTTAAAAGGGACTGAGCAAATGAGACAGGGATACTTGGGAGGTATCCTGAGAATGGCAAAAAGATTCCACTGCTTCTGCTGCTGTTTGCGAAGAGCTAGCAATCTGTAACGGGTGCCCCCGTCTGTCTCTTTGAGTTTCTCGTATCCCGTTTCCCCCTTTTTAACGTTATTTGTTTGACTTGACATTTTGAATAAAAAGCAACAAAGCAAAAAAAAAAAATATTTTGAAGCTTGTCTGGGTTTGTGAGACACGCGGTGCGTGTTCCTACGGTTGATATGTAAAGTTCACACGTTCTGATTGAATTTCACGCTCTGCCGTTACTCCGCTAACTGATTTAACCCTTAATAACGTAACGCTTTTGACGCTGCTACTTTTCCCATGAACTTTCCTTCTAAGTGAAAACAGCAAAACCTGGCGCGTTTCTCCCAAAATCCCTGGCAAGCCACGCAGGAAGCAGTTAGGGGCGGGCTCGGGGGTGGAGCTATGTGTCTGCGCCAACCTATTTAGCCACAGCGCCAGGATTCGCAAGGTGGGTCAAGGAGGCGCTTGGGGTATTGCCCTGGGTCAAGTTCTAGAGAAACATCCCTCATAAATGCATCTGTGCTCGGAGGACAATTATTGATTGTCTAAATATAAATAATTGAAAAGGGACTGTTGGACCTATTATTATTATTTTTATTTTCATTATTTTATTTAATAATTTTCATTATTATTTATAATTTATAATTATTTTAATGAATTATTATTATCTTATTTTAGGTAGCTAATAATAAAGGTAGAAAAAGTTCTTTTAACTAGTCATCATAAAAAAAAAAAAACAATGGAGCAACAGCACAGACCTCCATATGGTGCTGTTTGGGTAAAGTGGGCGGGTGCCCGTGTCTCTGGCCCTGCCCTCTCCCCGCCTCCAGCCAGCCCACTTTCTGTCTCTAGCCACACCCCCAACACAGATGTCCCGATTCGGCTATGTGTATGGACCGATAGTTCTCATTATTCAGTTCAGAACCTTAATAGCAACATCGTATTTGATGGATTGGACTGAATTCCATTAGCGGCTGAAGTAAGTATTCTTCTAACTCAGGGAAGAGTCCGGAAACGGTAATAATTATGTAATAATAACATTCTTGGGCGCTCGGCATGTGTTAATGTCCCACTGTAAATGACATTGCGCCATTTGTTTGAATTAGTCAGCATCCGTATTGAACCCTACGAGTAAAAGAAGAGAGAGAGAAAGTTTGGGCTGCAACTTTAGGATATAATGTAACGGCCGTAAAGAATTTCATCAGAAGTGATAACCGTATTACCTCTGCGTCGGGTGGAATGTTTCTGCTCGGAGATTAGAAAGCACCCGTCTGTAATATTATGTTGTACATGATTAAAGTCCTCATTGTGCGCTCGCTACAATCGCATTTCTATCTGTGTTTAGTATGCGCTGCGCATTTCCCCATCTGCGCACCGCTAGGTTTAGCAAAGGATTGCTGCCTGACGTGATGCACTGAAGAGGTTAATATCCGAAGCTGAAAGGGGAGCTATCACTTTAATATATTAAATTATTTTCACGTTAATGGATAGAATGGTGGCCCCACCCACTACCTCACATTTGAATAAACCCCACCCACTTTCTGCTCCTTTTCTGCCGTGTCCTATCCAGTGACATTGTGTTTGTTAGCTGAATGCTGTGATTGGCTGTGCTAATTTCCTTTGATCTCAGCTCACATTATTTTAAATGGGGATACAGGTGCAGGAAGTGTACCTAAGTATGCTTCCTAGTTTCTGTAGCGGCGGCCGGGGCAGGAGTTAAAGGGACAGGACTTAAGTAACTAAGGAATGAATACAGTGATTTCCATGCAGCAAAATGCAAAATAAACTCCAATATATATTACAAATTAAAAAATATATATATTTTTAAATAAAAATGATTTCGTGGACAATTCTGTTCCCATTTATTGTTATTTTCTGGATCTGTTAAATTGCTAATATATCAAGCTGGAAACGTGGATCTCTGTCTCTTTAATCTATCGCCAGCTCCTGCTACACGAGTCCTACTACAAAAGCTCAAAAAGTCAGAATTGTCCAAACTTATAACGTAGGAGTTTAGCTGCCCCCGGGCTGCCCGGATACCCGTCACTCCTGCCCGATACCCCTCACTCCTGCCTGATACCCCTCACTCCTGCCAGATACGCTGCATCCTTCTAAACATTAAAGCCTTTCCAGTTTATGCCATCTTTCTATCCAGAAGGAGCACTTTTTTTCATTTCTTTATTTTTTGGTTAAACTGGAAACTACATCAATTTCATAAATGTGCTGTCAGACATATTCCTAAACCTGTATGCGGAATTTGCTGTCACCTTCCTAGTGACATCATAATTCACATTCTTCTATATATATATTTTCCCCCATTACCATTTAAAAACATTAATGACATTATCCGGCGTGTTAAATAAACCTCGGCAGATATTGCGATGTTTCTCTAGCCTCCTGAATTTTTGATCAAAGTTTTTCAGGTTCTACGGCAACTACCAGGTCCGGCTTTTGTGTCACGTGACAAATTTAAGCGTTCCCGGCTAAATATTAGAACCGGAGCCCACTTTTTACCTGATCGAAGAATTATTTCCGTGAAAGGTGTGGGCATTCAGGAGCAGTAGTATATTTACCTTTTAAAAAGTGTTACACCAGCAGAGTAGGTGGGTCACCATTTTTAATGTTTTGTCCAATTGTAGTTTATGAGGGGCCACCATAGGACACCAAAAAAGAAGCATAAAAGGGTCCCGTATGGACGGAAATGGTGCCCAAAGCCTTTGAGGGTGTGGGTGCCCTGGTGGCTTTATGGACTTGCAAATAAAGTGCAAGAAAGGGCTTTGGGTGATGTTCGAGAATCTTAGAAAAAAAAGCAGTCCAGGAGACCTCCTGGTCTCAACCCCTTCCTTGGGGGAAGCTTGCCCCGAGCCCTGTTAGACATAAAGACAGCCCTGCTGGGCGGCAAACCCAACAAAAGATCAGGAAACCTCTACAACTGTGAATATTAGTTAGTCTAGGGTGGCAGTTCTGTGAGACCAGCAGCCCCCTACTCCATCTCCCTGGTGCATTTCTATTCCATGGACTGGTCGGTGAGACCAAAGACCACCCTAGGGAGAAGAGCCTCCATAGCACTCTTCCCCTGCACCAGGCGGAAAACCAGGACGGGGCTTGGGGGGCAACTGGCTGACCTTCCCTGCTCTTTATTAAAAAAACATATCTCGCCTGCCTTAGCATATTTAATATGTCCCAGCTTACACTACCCCTGCCCTCTAATTATTCCTTCCCCACCTTTATTGTCTTTGTTACCAAATACAATTTCATATCACTCTGCTAGGATTTAAGCAGGTTAAGTCTGCCGGACCACCGGGTGAATAATTACACGCGGACCCCTCTTTATGCGCGTGTCTTTGGGTTATTTTCTTATAAGCTCTGCATGGCTTACTAATCCCTTAAAAAAAATCAATGTATTCTGCTAGTCATAGTTAAATATCTCGCGCCGTGGCTCGGAGGCTCTGCGCTTGATAAAATATTTAAAGTTGAGATAGAAAATTGCAGTAATAAATCCAGCGGGATCTTCCTTTTAATCCGCCACATCTTCAAATCTCAGTTGGAGCGAGCAAACTGCCAGTTATCAAACCGCTACAAACGTAGAGTAGCATCGGGAATGGGCTGATTTCCACCCCAAAAAAAGTGAATTTATTAATGGCCCCGATCCAAACTTACAAATGTCTAAGTGGGTCTATATAGTCCTGCACACGGAATAAAATCATGCCATAAGGTTTACCGATTAATATAATATATAATATATAATATATATCGCCCATACCGGGGAAGTCGAGGCAGCCATGACACTTTAGGGCAGGCAGCCACCAGATGATGTGAGTTCGGCCGACGGCTGAGTATAAGCACGAGCGTTTTTATGCTCACCACCTGCCACTGGAGCAGAAGATCTGGTGTGTATGGAGCGATGGCGGCCAACAGCCCACCGGGGATTTGTCCAGTGTGCCAGATGACCGGTCTAAGTCTGAATATAAGCAATCTGTTTTAGACGCCCACCACGGGGGCAGCCATCTTAGCCGCCTATTTACAATAGGGCCCCTTTTGTTTTAGGGAAGCGGCCGTTACCAAGCGTCTCAACCTATTGACATTAGAAGAAGGACAATGTATCATATTTACACAACTTAATTCCCTGCTGTTTCTATACGCATTATCGGGGATTTTAGGGCTGTAGAACCCTGCGATCCCCTCATACCCAGCAAACATTCCGAGCACCGAGAAAAGAGGGGCATCCGGGGAGGAAGAGGGGCATCAGGGCCAATATGACAGGTATGAGTTTTGAGGTTCCTTGGGATGTACCTCATAACTCTCATACTCAATACTCTGGGGATTGGGAATAAAAAAGTGACTCCGGTGCAAAGTTTGAAAAGTGATCTCATCACCATGGCAACCAACGGAACGGTACAAATCGCAGGAATAGTTCATTGATTGCTATTGTGATAAGACGACTGTGCAGAATAATATCTCCCTTTCTCCGTCTTTCTCTCTCTCCTTTTTTTTCTCTTGTTCTCTCTCTCTCTCTCTCTCTCTCTCTCTCTCTCTCTCTTATTATATATATATATTATATATATATATTATATATATATTATTATAGTGTGTATATATCATGGCGATCATAATGGTTTCCAATAACTTCCATATTATTGGAATTATCCGTATGTTCTGTCCATTGATATGGGATATGAGCTCTGGGTGTCGTGGAAGGATCCCGGTGCGTTGTTTGAAGTTACGGCATCTCCAGATCCAAGCTTTCTTCTCTATGTTCAAAGGAGCCTTCCGAGTCGCATGAATAGTGAATTTAGGCGCCGTTGGCCTCGTCCTCCGCGTTGAGTTTTTGACCTGCTTTACAAGCATAGTTGTGGTTTTGGAACCCGTTATTTTCCCACCCTTGACGTCCGTCTCGGACAAAGACGCGGTGGGGAACATCTTGCGCCCGACAAACTTTAAGCTGGACCTGGGTGCTCGTCCCACCGCGCAGGTATCGTGAATTTGTGTCTGTGATTTTACCTTTACGGCACGATTTGCTCTTGGGTTTATCGCGCGCGGCCGCGTCTGGCGTATCGGAATTTTCCGGTGCTGGTATAAAACGGAACTGCAGGATCCGATGGACACTTGAGGATCTTAGTATTGATTCTGCTGAAGGAGAAAAGGGGTTTGAGGAGCACAGAATGGAAATAAAATAGGTTCTGTTATACGAGAGCACTTAGCTTCCGGGATAGATGCTCAAAGTAATTCACCGGGGACTCGGTTTGGCAGCTCAGCTCGCTGGTGATGATGAGGTCCTACGGAGTTCAGCTGCACTCAGCATCTCACGATAGACTTCACGTGAGAGCCGGTAGCAGGGATGGCGGCGAACTCCCGTTTTCACGTCTCCAAAAATGCCACTTCACTGCGAGGGGGGGTGGATAAGTGGAACGGCCTCCCAGCAGACGTGGTGGAGGCTAAGACAGGGAATTTAAACATGCATGGGATAGGCATACGGCTCCTGAATCTAAGACGAGACCAACGAATGATTAAGGTCTGAGTCTTTACAGCAGGGGAAACGAGCGACTAGAAGAGGCTAGTGACATTAGCGAGTGTACAGCACCGATATATTAATGTATTATATCTAATGTTTAGATAGAATGTAAGGACATTTTACTTTACTGAGAGGGCGGTTGATAAATGGAACCACCTCCCTGCAGAAGGGGTAGAAGCTAATACAGCTAATACTATGTGTTACTCTTTACAGGGAGTGTCAGGAACATTCGATTTAATTGTCATGTGATCAAAACCAGGCACAGGTTGTTGCCATAGAAACAGAAAAACATTGTTAAAAGTATTTGTGATTAACCCTTCACCGGACAGAATAAAAAGACAGATCTGCTAAAGTTTATTGGCAAAACATGGTAGAGTGTGAGTAATGTTTTGTGTAAGTGGGACAGCACCTTTAATAATACGTTTATAAGATCTAAGCTCATCTCCTCTCTATTACTAAGCCGGGGTCGTAATATGAAGCCTGATGAGCCAATAGGAGAGGGCATATGTTTGTGGCTTATCTCTGATTGGCTGCCCTCAGGGTTCCATTTAGAACACTAACACCCCAATATGGACCACGGAGGAGATCTAGAACGCCAGATATGGGTTAAAACGAGTAAATTATCACAGAGTCCTGTTGTAAAGGACAATGCATTCTGGAATCTGCCGCCCAGCACAGATTGTACAGATAGGTGAACGCCGCTTCCTGAATAATCCATTAATCTCTACCCCGCGTCACTCGACTAATTTCATCCCAACGCCCCGGGGGCTGCTACCAGCTGATGCGGTCTAAGGTTTCTGATCCCTGGGCCGTTCAACTGCAGTCTGAGCTCCGGGTCATAATAACCCCCCCTCCCCCATGTATACATATTATTTATTCTTCCAGTGTAAGTTAAATGTAATTAATTCACTTTATAAGTCGCACAATAAGTCACGTTTATAAAGAACGGTTTAGAAAGTCACATAAAACATTTCAGTGAAGCCCCCACCCGGCCGGTCCTCTAGCTGCCCCCCTATAATAAAAATGTCCTTTTTTGGCTATTTAGCTTGTCGGCCGGCGTATTAATCCCCGAGGTCCAATGATGCAAAAGCATTTTTAATATAACTTTTTTTTGTAAATCAGGAGTAGGGGGATGGGCTCGATATCTGCTCGAAATATCTTTTTAACAAGCGGAGCATAAATACCGAAAAAAACAAGACAAGTTTAATAAAAAAAATAAGAGATTTCAGGCTCTTCGGTGCGCCGCGGGTCAGCAGAGGAAACATTTTGTGTGAAATTGTGTGTGGCTTTATCCGCTAAATTGCTTAAGCGCCCTCTGCGATTACAGTAGGCAAACTGGATATTCGTAAGCCCCTAGGGGACGGAAAAATTGCCCCTTTCGTGCTACGACAATAACCCCTGCCCGTGGGTAAGTTTGTAGGAATTCTCCATTATTTGCGCATGTAAGAGGCTGATGTACGGTTCCATTACACAGACCCACCAGCCGAAGATGTAGTTACCGTGCCCCGTGGCATCTGTTTGGCTCATAAATAAAGTATCTTCTGTGAAAGTATCATTGTCAGACATGCATATAACGTTCCCTCTAGCGTGCCGTTTAGTATTTGTGTGAACGAGAGCGGCAGACGGGTCAATAACTCTTCTTTACGTACAGTGGAAAAACAATCAAGACCTTTCAGAATTACAGAGAACGCAATCTAACATCAGGCGCGCTCGTAAGCATAAATGTTTGGTGGGTCCCCAAAGACGCGCTTAAAACGGTTAGTGACGGAGACGTAAATTATGTGACTCTGCAATTATAGTTATTTTTAGGACGCTCTCGTGTCTGAGCTGAGGATTATATCAGGGAACTGGCGGTAACTCGGCCCGTGCCGCTACCATCTCGACTGCTTCAGTGTTTGTCTTTTGGCTCCGCGTTCTAGATTTATATTCTAAGCTCGGAACGTGCGTTGGGTGGCAGCGTGTCTCCGTGTTCTACAGCTCTAGTCCCAATAACATGAACCACAAACTCAACGAGCTGAACAGGTCGGTCTTTCGCGTCCATCTGGTTGGGTTGACCATGGACCAACTATGGTGGAAGCCAGGCTGGCGATCCAACAAAGACAAGGAAGCTCTTGAGGAGCTTGGCTCATAGCTTCCTTAATAAACCATCTAGAACCTTCTAGAATATGTCTCTTTAGTTGAAGGAAGTTTCTGTAGTGCTGTACACAATGTTGGAAATGGAGCAGGTATATGGACTTCCATTTCTAGCGGTGCTTAACTCTGTTGGTGGCAAAGTCACATTAATTATAGGGAATTTTTCTTGTTTTCCGTGTAGCCCAAACACGATTAATTTAAGATTAACAATGTGCGCATGAGACCGGGGGTAAGGTTAAGGTGAGTCATCCGACAGATGCGAGAACATTTAGAAACTCTAATTTTGGAACAAAAGTTTTTCTTCTTCGAAGCTTAATTCCGTCAGAGGTTGGGAGGCGAGTCGCTAAACTGTGGCTGATTGTGACGTTTTCCCACCAGCGGAGGAACATTCAAGGACCACTTAAACAGTGAGAATTCTATGAAAGTTTTAAAAGCATCATCGAAGCTACTAAAGATAAGAGAGCTCGTTCTTCCCTCTTCATTATACATGTTCCGTGAGTGTGTTTTATCGGAATTTTTTTAGTTTTTATTGGAATTTATTAGAATATTAAAGAGGAACAAGACCTCGAGACTCCAGGTCAAATCCGGAGAGTTCCCAGAGTAGAAGGCAGAGTATTCCAGACTGTTCATCGTTGACGTAGAACCAACAATAAAAAAAAAATACATTTCTGGAGTTTGGGACTGCAAACTCCCAGCACTCTCAGCCAATAGCACCCATGCTAAAGTAAAAGACCATCAAACAGCAGTAGATAATGTTGCCTGCCCAAAAAAACGGTCTTATTTTATTACTTCCATTTTTAATAAGATGCCTGAAACACTCACTTTTAGTCTTCTCAGCCGTCACTCACAGCAGCCGCCTGGGCGCGTGAAATCACATTCGCAGGTCGCCGCGTTGTCGAACAGACGCCATGCTAAGGCAACACGTCCATTTTTATTTGTTGCATCACTGGAGCCAAAATACCATTATAAACCCGAAAGGATTATATTAAGGTTTATACGCGTTTACAATAAAGATCTGGACTTTTCTTTTTTTTCTTCGGTTTTAGGGTCGTGAGCCCAATTGTAATTATACGGAACATTCATTTCCATTGCGCGTCGTAAAGTGTTTAGGGAAATATAAAAATGTTGTAAAATCCATTTGGAATTCCATATTTCATAATTCCATTCGTTCCAAAATGTCCAAAAGGGACAGTCCATCCATGGAACAGACTTTAATAATGGATAAGACAGCTGATTGGATATTTTTCCCCTTGCAATTGTATGGAGAAATCCATCAGAACCCCCCCCAACTTATCCATTTGCCTCTAATGCCCCGTCCATGACATGCAGGAGATGTTCAGCCAAAGATGCTTTCTACAAAGCTGGCCACCGCCATTCTCAATGGCCTTTATTCTGTGTATTCAGACTTTCCCTGTATAAGGACGATGGCATCTAAATCTCAGGTTGTTATATATTATGGTTTTGTATAGCGCCATCATGTTCCGCAGCGCTGTACATCACTTAGGTCATGACCTTGAGGGTACTAGCTTGTTTGAGCCGAGCCGTTCTTCGGTTCTGTGTGGCGTGGAGTATCAGCAGTCAGCGAGCCGACACCGCCAGATAACGGGGGCCTTGTGACACCGGCTCCGGTTTGCTTCTGGAACATGTAGATAAAATATAAACGCTCGGGAAAGTGACAACGCGTAACATTATAAATTTATAAGCTGCGTTTATGTTTGGAACTTGGAACGAGTAAAACCTGTTGAAAATGACAATGACATATTGTGCAAAATATCTGGAAAACAACTCCTTGAAAAGTAGAAAGGCTGGGTTTAAATGTCCCTTGGAAGAAAGTACTCTGAATGTTATGATTCAAACATCATTTTTCAGGGATTTCCATGTCCCAAGTGCGTTATTTTACATTTAGCAACGTTAAACTGCAGCTGCCACGTGCTCCACCATTCTTCTCATTTACACAGGAGAAACTTTTTCAGTGGTCTACATTTCATGCAAATTTGCCGTCATTTTCCATGATCCTTCGGCGAGGACTACACTGGAACCCTGGACTCTCCCTACATCGTTTCAGCCGACTGCGCGTGAGATCCTCGCTCCAGAGAAATCCCACAAATATCTTGGGATGAAAAAAAAAAGCAATCTAAACCATGCGGTGGGGCAGAAAGACGGCGGATACCACGCAGACCACAAAAGAAAAAAAAGATGGGAAATGTTATATTAATATATCTCAGATTACTATTTGTATGTAGTTAGTAATAAGTACCGGGTTATAAACGGGGATGTGTTCTCCTGCTACAGTTTTAGCCTTTTCTTTTATTGTATGTAGCACAGGAGGATGATCTTGGAGGTCCGTCTTATTTGGAAGGTAGCCAGCCCCCCCCCCGGCGCATGATGCGTTAGAAGCGCTGTTGCAGAAAACCTGCTTTTTGTCACGTCTGGCGTGAAGCGTGGGTTTGATCAGACAGCGTCCGCTTGCTGCCGAGATTGCAAACTTTCAGCCCACAAATTATTGGATTTTCCGATACGGCGTCCCAGGGCGCCGGCCGGATTATTAGGTTATGTAGACGCGGTTACACGGCACAGATAGGTGGCTTTGTGTGCGTTCTGCTTCCTGACCTCTGAACATGAGTAGAGATGAGAAATGATAAAAAGGCAATTAAAAAGTAGTGTACGCTCTTAGTCCACAATAAAAAAAGGATTTCCCCTCGCCGGTCTTCTGGTCACCTTGACTTCTATAGAAAAAAAAATTCTTTTATTTATCCTCATTCTCTTAACCCCTTGCATTGTTCAGACAGATAAAGACACATTGTAGTGTGCTAAAGGGCCAATGCCGATGAGAGAGCCCCCCCAAAAAAAACCAGAGCTGGGGGTTATACAAAGGGTTAACCGTGTTCATAGAGGGCTTACTGTGTAGTCTTATAGTGCAGGAG
>VKOC01035311.1:0-11453 GCA_009364415.1 Spea multiplicata | reverse complement strand
TGCCCCGCAAGTGGGCTTCCTGCCGTGTGCCCCGCAAGTGGGCTTCCAGCTGTGTGCCCCGCAAGTGGGCTTCCTGCCGTGTGTGCCCGCAAGTGGGCTTCCTGCCAAGTAACTTTCTTTGTATATATTGTTGTACCATCATATACAATACAACTCTTGATTCTGATCTTCTGTCTGTAGTTTATTCCTGCGCCTGTCTGTAACAACCCCAGGCCATCATGCATCGTGGGGTACAGACAGAGCCCCTCGTATCCCCTGCACCTGGGCTCCTAATAGACCTGCTCCCCGGTTCGTGACACGTCCCTGTAACGGTCATACAGATAGTACTCAAAAACATGCTGGAAATCCAGAAAAATATTGATAGAAAAGTTTCTTTTGACTGAAGGCTGGCTTTGGACACAGCACTCAATGCAATTTACAACCCTTGTCAAGTTTCTAACCTTAACTCGGTGTGAAAACAGGCAGCGAAGCCTAGAAGGGAGACTCAGTGGAAATCAGTAAAAGCCTATGGCCAGTTCCGTGAAAAAAAAAAAGAAAGAAAGAGTGATTTGTGCTACAAACTCAAAAACAAGCACATTGTTCCCGCTGACATGATGGGGCTGTGGGCTATTGGATAATGTAAATTAAATCAGCTCTCGTCTACTAGAGGGCACTTTTACTCTTAGTGGAGGTCAAAGGCGACTTCTATAATTAAGTTGTTCGTTGGCATCCATCTGTCTAGTGATGTAAAAGAAATAAAACAATGATGTCGGTAACGTCTATATAAGATGTCAGGACATCCAGTTTTTATATAGTTTTTTTTATTTTATTTTAAGAAGATTAACTGTGATGTAGGGTTGACCAATACATCTAAAGGTAGCCAACGCTCAGGGGCGTAACTAGAAGCCTCAGGGCCCCGGTGCGGGAAACTGTTAAGGGCCCCCCACCCCAACCCAATCTACCCCTTCTCACACCATCTACCCCCCTCTCACGCCACTTCTCAAGCATCTAGCGCCCAACTCCCTCCTTTCTGACTATCTACGCCTCTCCCTACGACCGCTTCCGGTATGCTACCGACTCTCCTACCCCCTTCTCCTATCTACCCTCTCCCTAATCCCACTTCTACTATTACCCTCTACCTACCTTCTCACTAATCTACCACTCTCACTGCCCCCTCTCACTACCATGCAGTAGGGGAGCGCTGGAGGCAGGTGGCAAAAAGCGGACAGGGAGCAGGGGAGACAGAAGGGCCTGGAGTATCTGCGTCAAGGGGGGCCCAAGGGGTGGCGAGCGGTCATTTTCAGAACCGCTCAGCACCCTTGGGCCCCTGACCCTACTTTGACCAAGTATTTTTATCGTGTCTTCCATCCAACTGAGCAAATAGTAGCAGGTCATTGTTTAATGGCAACAGTGATGGAATACACCTCGGAAAATGGAGGTCATGGTTATTTCGGGTGCCTTTAAGGGAATTTTAAGAGTTTTTGGTCTATTTAGTATTTGGAATTAATAAACTTTCGCCTCATTGCCCTTGTAGTTCATCTCTCTTTCAATGGTCAGAATGTTCAATTGTATTTTGAATCACTAAATCACCAAATAATATCTCAATACGTGTCCAGAACACTAGACACCAACGTTCTGTATGATCACAAACTCATGGTCGTTTAACGGGATTAATATTGTCCCTGGATAGCGTCCATTTCCATTTTACTTTATACACGTTATACGGCAGAAAATCGCAAAAATATGATACTCGGCATGGAGAAGGTACAAGGGACAAGCGAAAACCCAGAAGTGTTACTTTCCAGAACGTTGTTTACAAAGATTAACGTCAAGGTACATTATGTGGTTTGACAGAACCTTCCTACCAAAGCGATAATTTGGCTTTCGATTTGCCGTGCCTCTCACGGCGCCGATAGACTGTTGATACTCGTTACAGGGCAAAAACGCTCTTTTAGGCTTTTTTTACTATTAAATCCGGCCGAAGAAATGTGCTAGAACTTTCACCCGTTGAGAATTTGTTGCACGATTTAATATGACACAGCATGCTGTCACCGGCTCTGACATCAAACACGCAATACGACTCTCGCAGCATCTTTTAAGCGTTTGAATGGCTTCTCTTTTATGGCCGCGGGTTTCAATGACCATTACGAAGCCGCGGTCAGAAATTACACGCAAAAAAAAATCTAAAGAAAAGTTAAATGTTAACTTTTCATCTGCAAAATTCCCAACAAGGTGCGACGTTACCTTCAAAAGCTTTATCTCTACAAGTTAAAAGTTTGGACGCGTCGTTCCAAGGGTTGCCATTAGAAGCTGACATTAAAATTTATCACCTCTCTGTGTTCCGAGGCGGGACGCCATTATACGATCAAGTAAAATTAAGAAGGTGTAAAATAATTCTGAATCGCAAAGCCGTAAAATGAGGTTTTACTGCGGTGTCTGTTGCCTGTAAAAGCATTTCCGTTAACCGTCTCCTTGAAATGAAAGACAGCTGGTGAGGAGCACATAAAAGTTTGTTGCCCTTTAATTGTAAGGACTGTTGGAACTTAAAGTTGTGTTGATGTCCAAAATTAATTCTCGTAATGATATCAACCGCGTCTTAAATGATATGTTTCTAGGGTGGGTGCTGTGTAATGCATGCCTTGGGGTGAGAAACATAGCGAAATGGTAGGGGGTAATACAACGAGGGTATTAAACACGCATGGCATAGACATACGGCTCCTGAATCTAAGACGAGACCAACGACTGATTAGGGTTCGAGTCTTTACAGCAGGAGAAACGGCCGACTAGGCGGGGGCCGAATGGTTCTTATCCAACTAGCCCCAATCCCACTCAATTCCAGAAGATGGGGAGCTCTTGGTTGCCTTAGTTGGGAAGTTCCCAGAAATTCTCATTTATCTTACATTGGAAATCTATATTTTAATCAGTCACCGGATCAAAATTGGACCCTAAATGACTTAAGAACGCGTTGAACCCGCGAGGATCGACGTAATGTAAGAATATTTTATGTTTCTCTTTTTAACTACATTTGTATAATGAAAGGGGGAACAATGCGTTTCCTGTGTTTAATGAAAAACATAAAAAAACACAAGTTTCCCAAATTAAGCTTGATTCACAGCTACAAAGAAAGTTAGAAGAACTCTGACGACAAATATTTTTTTTCCCCCTGCTAAAAAAAACCCAAAACTGCCAACCTGTAAAAAATAACCACAAATTTACTCACCAACAAAGCTCGATAGGCAGTTATTTTCAATCTAGTGATTTTTCTACCCTTCTTTTAAGACCTGTAATGGCTTCGGACAGGTCTCAGGAGGACTTATTTAATGAGTTCAGTAAAGTTTTATCGAAGAACTTTGTCATTTTAAGTACAACAAACCCGAGTGAAATAAAAAGCTCTACGGTTTCTTTGGTCGCCGCAGCGAATGACATCATTGCAAAGAGCTGTAAGGCATTGTAGAAAACGGCGATAGGTCTGACATGCGATGGGGCTGCTCCTGTGTCTACGAGGGGTTAACCTGACTGACCAGACTCGAATTGGGTCGCATGCCCTTTCATGCTAACGCCTGCAAACAACTTGTATATTCATTAGATTTGCACATTTTTTTTAAAAAAAAATAAATTTAAATTTTATTGAATTTTATTAAATTGGTTAGTTCATGAGAACGTATTAAAAAAAGGAGGGACCCTCATTGATACAGTAGGAGAAAGCTTTTTGTATGAAGTTTGTTGCTTTTACTCACTCTCATTCGTTTTCTTTCTCTTTCTTCTGTTTCTCCGCTTCCCCATCCCCGCTTCTTCTTCTTGGCTCTTCTTTCTTTGCTCCTCATCATCCACTGTGCAGCCACTCTTCTCCTTTTCTTCTGCTCGGCCTCCGCTTCTCTGCATTCTTCCCCTGCATACCGCTGGAACAATCTCTCCCCTGATTGGAGGAACAGGGTGGGGGGAAGAGGTTGTCCCTGTGGTGCGCGTCGAGGCTCCGCCCCATTGAGGAAGTTATTCTGAAGGGGAGAGAAGAATGGAGAAACGAAGGTAGAGCAGAGAAGAAGCGCAGGAGAAGGAAATGGGGAAGCCTAGACGGGGGAAGCAGTTGTTGGAGAAGGTAGGGAGAGAATGAGTGAGAGCGAGTAAAAAAACAACGAATTAAAAGAAAAGTCTCATGGAAGGAAATACAGAACTGCATATAATAATGTAGGTTTCTTATAACCCGGAGAGGCCCTATGGGTAGGAAGTTTAATAATAATAATAATAATAATAATAATAATAATACATGGAAGATCCCATATTGTGCCTCCCCATTCCATACCTGGTGACCTGTAATTATTGCATATGGGCGCCATACTGTGCCTTCCCATATGCTTCAAATCCCTTGCTGGATACTAGTGAAATTGTATTTTTTAATCTTTATTATTATTATTATTATTAACTGTACTTATTTCCAGACCAGAAGTTGCCAACCATCCCCAGTGGATGAATGTAACAAAAATGCACGGAACAATATGGTTTTAACGGAAATATCAAACGCAATGATAACCGAGTCGTGATTTATTATGGAATAAAAAACGAGCAGAAGGCTCTAGGACTTAGATGTGTCAAATATTTTGTGTTTTTTTCCCCCCCCAATAAAGCTTAAATACGTCGGGTTTTTATTGAGACTTTCACAATCGTTGGGATCCGTTACGGAGCCGCCTTGTCTCAGTGAGTCATTGAATCATTACGGCAGTATTTCAGAAATGTAATATCAGTTGACACCGTTACTATGTGTCTCTGATTCCCCGTCCCAACATCTCATGGAGAATTTACTATTCTTTAATGGTATTTGCTGCTACGGGGAGAAGAGGCTTCAGCTTCATGACTTGGTAATTTACTTTAGTTTCATTGCATTTGTACCCGTGCCGAAATTCCTCTGTAGTTATACGATGATAAAGTATTGTACATCCAGTATTGGTTCGGAGATGTAAAGGTAACGCAACATCTAATAATTGGGCCATTTTGAACACAGACTTCAATACAACCTGCCAAAGAGCTTAAAATATGACTTCCCGTTCTTTTATTAGTTTGTTCTTGGGCATCGGTACAGAAACTCTTGCTTCTGAAAATAACTTTTAAAAGGGACTATAATGGATTGATACAACTTCTTCTCAGACATACGTTTACTTGCTTAGTTTGCATCGTATTTGTCAAAGTTCCCCTTATCCTGGAAGGGTTTTGTAGGTTTAGTCATTACCATAAATCCTATATCCTGCCACTGGGCCACCCAGTGTCCAAGAGGTCACAATAACCATGTTTCTAAAGCTCCCAATGAACTACAGTGACCAAGCCATGCCATTCAATGGAAGAAGACCTTGGTAGTCCTCTCCCAACTACTACAGCGAGTCTTGGGAAGGTGACCTTCCCAAAGGTCATCCACAACCTACAGATATAGGATAAGAATCTGAAATTCTGGCCTAAGCCTTGGCAGTTCCGGGGGGCAGCAACCCCCCCATGGTGGGTCACGGCTGATGGTCCAGTTTGGGAGACCAACAAGTCTCCCTGGAATGGAAGACTGGGATTTAAAGGCAGTGCACCGGGATATGAAGTCCTACCCTGGCGCTTAGCACAGAGGTCTGTTTTGAGCTGGGAAGGCGCTACAAATAATTTTGTATGAATTCCACATAAATATGAATTTCTATACCACACTAGCATAGTATTGTGGGGACGTAAGAGATGACAGTAGTCTAATTTGGGGGTCAAATGAAATGAAAAGGATGGTTACATAAAGTGATGTCGGTGAAATGAAGGAGGGTTAAATATGACGTTATCACGCTATATCACTTTCCTGAACTTAAACGTAACCACAGATTCCTTATGCCTCTTGCAACAATTTTCTGCATTCCGAAATACAATTATATGTTTCTACCATCGGAAGAATTTTTAGCATTAAAATACCATAAAACTAAATAATGTTCCTTATCTAGAGGAAAACACGGTGAAATAGAAAATTGGCTTTTTTTCAATAGCTTGGATTAAGAATAGAGCCCATTGTGTGCCAATAATACACGATTCCCCCATTGGGAATGCTCCGTGAAATCCGTGCCTATTGTACGCCAAACCAAGCTTTGGTGGGCTTGCTGAATGAGAAGATCATAGATGCTCTACACGGGCCGGGACCGCTGCTCAGATGTGGAGAATGTCGGGATTTCTAAATTAAACACAGAGACCTCTTATAATGGAGGAGGATAACAAAGAATGTTTTTTTTTTTGTCGTCGTTATTTCAGGTCCAGACAAAAGGACGCTCTGGAGAACCCTCACGTTGGCGAGAAAGACATAAATCATTTTACCCGCAGGGGGATACGTCGAATTTACAATGTCCACTTGGAAAGCAGTTTATAGACTAAAAGGAAGCCTTTTCTTGCCCTAACAGGTAAAATAATACGCAGTCTCTTTTAGTTGAATAGAATTTTTGCATGGTTTTGTGATTAAGACTATACGAACCTAGTACCAAGATGTACAATCCACAAATCATTAATAATAACGCTCAGTAGGCATGGAGTGACCGTCAGAAGACCTCACCGGAGAAACCCCCCGCTATGAACCTGAATGGGAAAACTTAAGAACAAATTGATTATATAAGATTTCCATTCTGCGATGGAGGTAGGGAAAAAGCTCAAAGAGAAGCATTTTCATTCTGCAGGTTGGGAGTGAATTATTTATACAATGAGCTTTTTCAGCCTTTATAATATTTCTCCCGGTGAAACCTTTGATGGTCCCACTTTGACCTTCTCAGATCTCGTGATTTTAAATAGACACAGTATTCTATTCCACAAGGCCAATAATTATGTAGGCTGTTGACGTTGGATAATTTATCTTTCTAAGACTGATGTTGAACGTTCAATAAAACTGTTTGGTTGTAAGCGCACAATCCAAGGAATTTTTCCATGAACAGAAAGGATCAGTCATAAAATTTGTATGACATCATAAATGTTGAATAATTGCTTCCTTTTGGAAGGCGCATTGCTAGAACCATCGGTGATCATCCGTAAGTAGCCACGTTTTTGTTGAGAACTTTAATTAGACAGGTCGGATTTATTAAATGACTATGGCTATGGCTATCGTTCATGCCGGCCATATTAAAATTTAGGACGTTTTCCCATGTTGAACCTCTTTGATCGCAATGTGCTTTAAACGTCCTTTACATTTTGCCAAGATCTGTTTGAAGACGGCAAGTGAACGTATCGATCGTTCTTCCCAGAACAAAATGTTCAAATTGGACCCCGTAACTCGTTTTCAAACAAGTTGAGGAAGTTCAGAGGTGCTCAGCGCTGAATTTGATATCAACCTAAACTCCAATTGGAGTGAAATTACTTTTTATTGACCGTCTCAAAGTGTTGTGAGTTCAGACCTTACTGACTAAATCGTTGAGCCCGGATTTTGTCATAAATTTCCCCTCGAGTTGACCAACTCAAACTGTCAATCAGACTTTAATACCACCGGCCGGGGTGTCACAAAGTGAGTCGGACAAGCAAAGGGGGCAATGATGTATTTTGGGATGAGAAGTAATGAGATTTCTTATTGCTAAAAAGCTTTTAATGATTAGACATTAGAAAATGAAGAGTAAATAATATAAAACCTCACAATTCTGCCCCCTTTCATTGTGGAAATCAGATCACCAAATTCTCAAATTTATATTCTGTGTGTCATATTTTGGTCAGTGTCACCAAGACAAAGGAGCATGCTTTTTTAGTTTTTTTTTTTGTCGAAAAAACCCAGAAATAAAACACCAAAAATTGCCTATTTGTTCCCAGTGACCCCAAATCTCTTAAATGGTTAATGTGTAGCATAATGTGAAAAGAAAATCCCCAAAATCAATGTTTCCATTTTTTGCTGCTTGTGTTTTATTGCGTCTCTATATCATTCCCCCTAAAGTACATAAACATGGTTGACAATAAAGCCGAAGATTAATTCATCTCAACCAAAGAGGAAACTACGAGGCCAAGGGCCTTAAAGGCAACGTGAATGGTGTTGACATACGTGAACATCATGATGTTTGATGTATCATAATACACGTGTAATACACGTGTAGGGAAATAACCAGCTGTATTTATGACTCCCGTGACATGGAAAGAGATTAAGGTTTTCATCATATGTCCACCATGTTATGGGGCGGACAGGCGACTACTGTGTGTGTATCGGGTCATATTTTATTAATGCACAATACATTTGATCAGAATATATATGAAAGAAAAAGTGTAGTTTTGATTCACTTCTGGGATTTCGGTTAATGCTGTCTGTGTAGAATTTATATAAGGGGAACTCGGCTAAGGGGAGCTGAGTGGTTGAGGAGGACATGATGGTATCTTTGTAGGTACTTTAATGCTTCATGTCCTCTGTTGGGATTATTTTTATGTATTTCCTGATCAGAGATGAGTTTCAGGGATTTCATTTAGTGTGACCTGCTTATAGAATATTTGCCCATTGTCCTGATTTGGATGTCTACCTCGATGAATGTCCTGGCGTGTTGGAGTCATTGTAGATACCATACCTGGGAACTCTCTGGGAGAAGCGCTACTTCTCTGGTTCTCCTCCCGAAGACTCCGGGTCTGGGAGTGGTGCCCTACTCCCTAGCCATTTCCCAGTTAAACAACCGAGTGCCCCTCGACCTCAGCGGGAACACCCAGTGACCTCAGCGGAGACAGCCACTGAGCTCAGTGAGACTTCCTTCATGCATCCTGCAACGGAGAGCTCCAGGAAGCCATAACCATAAAGCTCCCAGGTATGGTAGATAGCCAGGGATGTTCAACTGAGGCCAATAACTGGTAAGAATGGAATCCAAAGCTTCATAAAATTAAGAAAACGTTCTTTTTTTCTTATGTAGTAAAGTATATTAAGAAAATATGGGATTTCTTTCAGTTAACAAACATCAATTGAAGCAATGTTTTCTCCCTTGAGTCCTGCTTTGGACACGAGTCCCCAACGGTTACTAAGCGGTCTTTAATTGTAATATTTATAATTTATAATGTACTGCACTCTCATGGTTAGCGTTCCCGGTCAGAAGAAAATATATACCCTTTAAATATAATTGGCAAATCACACGACAACGTACAGCCTACAATATTTATGTGCAAATGCAAAGACGAAATGTTCAAGATAGGACAGACATAACCCTACCAACAGCCCCACCAAACAGGAGCGCTGAAGGTAACAGGCGGCGTATTCTAAGGGGATTTAAAACAGGGAAAATGTTATCTTTCATTTTCGTACGGCTACGATGGCTGCAACTAGTCAGATAAGGCAAATCGCATTTATCATGTATTACTACATTAGTTCCAGTTCATTGCACGTAGTCCTAAACTATTGAAAATATGGGAACGAGCTGACTAAGAACGCGGCGTCGCTTCCGAGAATTTGAGCAAATCTCCGGCAATCTGAAAGAATGGCCGCTAAGCCCTTTTCTATTCTACGCGGCTTACGTGCGGTGATATTCCGATGGCAGATATGAAGCATGGCGTCTCTGTCCTGCAGAGGATTAATATTGATCCCGAAGGAGCGACGTTACTGTATTCGTACAAAGTCCCGCCGCCCGTGATAAATGGGGAATCATGACTGGGGGGGGGCATTGTAATTACCCCAATCTATCACCCGGCCCCAAAGGGAATATCAATAAAATGCGTGAGAGTTGCGCGGGGTTATTTATGACAATTCAGAAGATGGATAACTGCTAACGAGCCGATAAGTGTTCCTTTTGCACTCACTTGAATCCGAGATTGTCTTGTGGTTTGCATTTGGAATGAATGATGTTTGCTTTTGCTACCGAGGAATAACGTTCAAAGCTCTGGAATTAATTGCCTCCTCCTAAGGGAACGGAGAATACAAATAGAGAACAGGATCTCTGGGCCTCGGTCATGAATCTTTCCACCCGATATGTTCTTATGTTAAGGGGGAAAAAAGTAGGAAAACTACCAATTTTTATTTTTGGTGTTGGTTGGTTTTTCCAGGTAGCGGAATTCCGTCTGTAATTAATTCTTCCCTCATTAAAGAAATGCGCTGTTGGTAGCCGATTAGTCTGAAGGTTGTAGGAATGGTGGGTCAGTTGCTCTTCGGAATGCTCTGCTATGGATTCAGTGTCCATAAACGTCCATAAATGTTCTAAATCCCGGGCTTTTTGGGGATTCCTTTTCAATATCTCTACGGTCATGTTTTATTTTGCATTATAAAATGGCGGCTCGGTCACTCTTTGGAATGCTCTGTTGTGTACTCAGCGTCCCCTAGGAAACTGTTGCTAGGTGGAAAAGATGTGAATTCCAGAATTCCGTTAACAAAAGTCAATGTTGCAATCAAGGTTGTTAACGCATCGCATGCCCTGATTATCACTGGACCTCCGAGCGACCTTTGACCTTTGAGCTTCACATCGCTCCACCCAGTCCCAGCTCTGCCACTGCCATGCAGTTACCATGGACATTTATGACTAGCACCTCCCCTTGAGGTGGTTAGCCCCACCTCCTCCTTTCCAGCCCCACCCCCTCACAACTTCTTTATCGAATGAGGGGAGCCGTAGGGGTTACAGGAATATTACTTTTTCCTTGTTTACATTATTCGGAATCATTTTTTTTTCTTATCTCAATTATTTATTAATATTAACTATTTACTATGATAACATTGACGTATTATTGGTCCATAAATGTTCTAAATTCCGGGGTTTTTGGGATTCCTTTTCGGTATCTCTATAGCCACGTTTATTTGAGTTGCAGTAAAAGAAAACTCACTTCTTCCAGAGATATTATCTCCGTAACTACTAATAAACTCAAAAGCCAACCACGGCACGGCTTTCTAAATGTTCCTCGGGCTCGGAAGGCAATGTTTTATTATCACCGTACATCAGGTTAAACCTTGTGAAAAGCGTTATTATTTAACCAAATATACCGTAAAGGTAAGGATGATTTAAATATCACGTAGCGAAGGTTAAATCGGTTTAATAGAATGCGTCTTGGTGACATTATATATATATACTGTATGTCAGACTGTGAACTTAATGTAAAAAAATTAAATGTAATAAATGGTTTCCATGTCAAGAATATACTTAGGACTTCCATCTAAAAAAGAGACCTCTGAGGTCCTGAAAGCTTATGTGGCTTTTTTTTCTATTAAAAATGTATTAAAGATATCACCTTTGTCTAAAGACTTTTTATTTGCACCACACTTGCTGTTATCTTTTCCTTACTTTTTTTCTATATTCTTTCCCTTTTTTCTTTTATCTCCCTTGCCTGTCCTTTACATTCCTCATCCTCTTTCTACCTTCTATTCTCCCCCACATACATACATACATACATACACATATACATACACACATACATATACATACACACACATACATACACGCATACATATATACACACATATAAACATACATACATACATACACATATACATACACACATACATACACACACACACACACACACATACATATACACACATATATACATACACACATACATGTACA
>VKOC01035309.1:0-11724 GCA_009364415.1 Spea multiplicata | reverse complement strand
GCATTGGGGTTTTAAAACCCCAATGCTGCAACTTACCCTGCCGATGCCACTGGTCTCCCTCCCTGTTCAATTAGTTAAATGGAAATCCCTGTTCAATTAGTTAAATGTCATTTAATTATTGAACAGGGAGGGAGACCAGTGGGATGTGCCGGGTAAGTTACAGCACCAAGAGCCTAAAAGTCTGTACGAGCGACCAACAGAGTCGCTCGTTCAGACTTTTAACATCCCAATGCTGCAACTTACCCGGTACATCCCACTGGTCTCCCTGTTCTATCAGTTAATAAATGATAGAACAGGGAGACCAGCGGGATCTGCCGGACAATTACGGCACCAGGACTTTAACAGTCTGTACAAGCGACTCTCGTACAGGGGGCTATGAACCAGTGGCAGACGAGCCCCCTGCTGACGACCAATAGAGTTGCTCATACGGACATTTAAACTCCTGGCGCCAGAGCGGCTTTAACCCCGTATTAACCCCTTAACCGGGGAAAACGAAGAAAACCCGAACACGAAGAATGTCCGCGAATATTCGCCCGAAGAGAAGACAGGACCGGGCGAATATTCGCGGAATACGAAGTTTTTTTTTTTTGTCGAAGACGAGCACGAAGACGAACACGAAGAGCCCTCTGGTGCCCAAGTCTAATTATAAGAGGGGTATTTTTCAGAGCATTTGCTCTGGAAAAAACCTCGTCTTATAATCGAGCAAATACGGTACATCTACTGGTAGTGGCTGGTATACAATACCCTATTAAAGAAATAATAACGTCACTCTAAAAATTTAATTTACATGTTAACTTGTCCATGTAGGTTCCAATATGTAGGAAAAACCACACGTGCATTACACATTAGAATAGAAGAACACATCCGTAATATTAGGAATGGTTTTTTAAAACATAGTGTCAGCTCATTTTAACATGTGCCATATGAAAAATCCTAAAGGTTTAAAATGTATGGGCTTAATTCTTATTAAGAGGTCATGGAGGGTGTGACGGACTCGTCCCTTCAGACACACCGCTGTGGATCTTATACAGCCCAACCACCCGTTCCCCTGGAACCCAGTTTCTATGTTATACCCCTTTTTGCCCTCTGCCGCCAACACCACCAGGCCTAGTACCAGGACATACAGGTTTTACTTTTGGAACCTCTGGGCGGCTAGAATATCCTCCTGCTCCACTATACCATACAGGATTATCTCCACAGGGTGCACAGCCAGGGCTCCTGCCTGACTATCGGTGGAAGATATCAGAGGTGGGGGTCTGTTGGAGGCTAATCCCGTTATCTCCCCTATTGTTCCTGGGATACCTGAATCGCCCAGCTAATGTTGATGTGATTATATGTATATAAATACCTGTGCCTGTTATACCCTACACTGAGTCTCGGCTAGTGACTGGGAAACCGGGGAAAGTGTGTTGTCCCAGGCTAAGAGAGCATAAGACAGCGGAGGTAGTCGGTCGGACTAGCCAGCTCCGTGAGCTTGGTGGCAGCGGTGGGATCGTGCTTCGACCAGCAGTATGCTAAACTTAAGAAGAATACTTTGAAAGACCTCCTGGAGACTCGTGGAAAGGTTGCCAGCAACAAAACCAGGGATACCCTCATTGCGGAACTGATGGCGGACGACCAGGCACAAGCTGGCCCTGTTACCCCAGCAGACCAGGATGAGTTCCAGAGGGACAAGTACCAAGAATGGGGGCATGGGATGCAGAAAGCGGTGCAAAACTGGCTCACAGGGAGCTGAGCAGTGACCGCCCAAGAGGTGACTCAGTTGTTCCTTCTGGATCAGTTTTTTAACCTGATGAACGGGACTGGGTCCGGGACCGCCACCCCCGAGACCTAGCCCAAGCCGCCCGCTTGGCAGATGAATACCAGGACACGCGCCGGGCTAATTCGACCAACACCCGGCCAGTAATATAGGGCAGACATACTACGCATCGGACATGTCATTCCCTTGGCCGGACATTTAGGACAGAGAAAAACAAGGTACAGAATCACCCAGAACTTTTTTGTCTTGGTAACTCCGGGGACATTAGGGACTACTGCCGCACTTGCGAGATCTGCCAGTGGGTAGGCAAGAGAGGCGATCATCCGAAAGCTAGATTACGACCCCTGCCCATAGTGCAAGAACCCTTCAGCCGGGTTGCAGTAGATCTTATTGGCCCGTTAGCTAAGCCAAGCCCCACGGGGAAGAAATATATACTTACTGTGGTGGACTATGCCACCCGGTTTCCTGAGGCTGTAGCATTAAGCAACATCCAAGCCGAAACCATAGTGGAGGCGCTGTTGCAAATATTCTCCCGGGTGGGGTTTCCCCAGGAGCTGCTGTCCGATCTAGGGACACAGTTCACCGCAGAGGTAACCCAACAGCTCTGGAAGTTGTGCGGTATTAAACCCCTTTATAACTCCCCGTACCATCCACAAACCAATGGGTTATGCGAGAAAGTTAATGGCACTCTGAAGTAGATGCTTCGGACATTGGCCGCAGAGCACAAGAACTGGGAGCGCCATCTGCCCCATCTCTTGTTTGCCTACCGGGAAGTCCCGCAGGAGTCCACAGGGTTCTCCCCCTTCGAGCTGTTATATGGCCAGAGGGTTCGAGGCCCCTTAGATCTCCTGTGGGAACACTGGCAAGGCACGGTACCAATGGACGATCTGTCCATAGTTACCTATGTATTGGGGCTCCAGAGATACACGACCCTAGTGAAGGACAATCTCCAGAGAGCTCAGGGCAGACAGAAGAGGTGGTATGACCGGACGGCTAGAGATCGCACCTTCCAGATAGGGCAAAAAGTATTGGCTCTGATTCTGTGTTGACTATAGGCGACTGAATGACCGCACCGTGACTGATGCGTTCCCTGATGCCCCGGGTAGACTGGATCACAGGGGGAAGGTTCCTCACCACTATAGACTTATGTAAGGGCTATTGGCAGATACCTCTGGACGCGGAGGCTAGGCCGAAGTCTGCATTCATCACCCCATACAGCTTGTGCCGTTTGGGATGAAGAATGCACCGGCTACCTTCCAGCGGATGATAGACCGCCTGCTGGATGGGTTGCAGGAGTATGCCTGCGCCTATCTAGATGACATAGCCATCCATAGTGCCACCTGGGGGGAACATCTCCAGCATCTACGGACAGTGCTAGACAGAATCCGCGATGCAGGGCTGACAATTAAGCCAGACAAGTGCCACATTGGTCTGTCTGAAGTCCAATATCTAGGACACCGGGTGAGGTGTGGAAGACAGAGACCAGAGCCCGCTAAAGTAGAGGCAGTCGCCAACTAGCCATTACCCCGTACAAAAACACAGGTCCTAGCGTTCCTAGGGACTGCGGGTTATTATGATAAGTTTGTGCCCAACTATAGCACTATTGCGAAACCCTTGACTGACCTGACCAAAAAGAGTGGGCGGCTAGAATATCCTCCTGCCCCACTATGTGTACCAGACAGGAGGTGGGGTCTGTTTGAGGCTAATCCCGTTATCTCCCGTATTGTTCCTGGGAGACCTGAATCCCGCAGCCAAAGGGGGCGGTTATGTTACTCAGACGTCTCATCCTGTGTGTTGATGTGATTATATGGATATATATACCTGTGTCTGTGTACAATAAAGCGTTCTTAATGTTATACCCTACACTGAGTCTCGGCTAGTGACTGGGAAACCGGGGAAAGTGTGTTGTCCCAGGCTAAGAGAGCATAAGACAGCGGAGGTAGTCGGTCGGACAGAGAGAAGATGATCTCCCCAAAAAATTAGGCCAGCAAGAAATGAGGGAAATTTTTAATCTAAAGACACTTGCACCAAGGGGTTTAAATAGTGACTTTGAGTTACATAGTTTTTTATAAGATTTTTTATGTAGATAATATATGTATACATTATCCCCCCCTAGGTCATTTAATTAGGAGTATATCCCTACTTGAATTGAAATTTTATTTATAGTGGATGAATATTAACCCCTTATCTTTCTCTTTTTCTTTTCCCCTTTTTTTATATATTATATATTTTATAACGTTGAATATGTTGTAACAATGTGAATATATTCTTAGTAATTAATAAATAAATTAATTATTAGATGTGTATAGGTAGGGCACTCTAATGATGGATCGCCACTATATAAGAAAAGAAGACAGACAGCATCCCTATGCACCGTGAATAAGCTGCTACAGCGAAACGTGTTGTGCCGTGATGTCATTACGCTTTTACGACACGAGGAGTTAGCGTGCCAGACAAGGTAGTGCCTCTAAGACACTATATCGCCATGAAATACCTCACCTTCAGGACGCCGATTGCGGACACTGGACTCCATTTCTTGCAATGTAAGAGGGAATGTTGTTATTATTTTTAATATATTAAATTGCTGCTAATCTCAACATATCGCATATCTTCTCATTTTTCGAGTACCATCTTCAGCCGAGATCATTATTTCTTGGACAGAGGCTACCACTAAGGAAGGATTTCCTAAGTTATTACCTTTGGAGCAAAGAATAGCCCTGAAAACAAAAGTGTTTGTGAACTCTCTTATTAGGGGGAAGTATATTCTATATTCTCCACTTAGATATGCGCCACTTTGTTTTTACTGCTAGTATATCTACTTGAGCAGTTGTACTTGAGCAGTTGTGAGTCTCTTTCTGTGTGCTGCACTCACTAAATATTCACTGTCTGGTTATATTTAGAAACTATTTCAAATTACTGCCCTTACTAGCACCCACTAAAATTCATTTACTCTTGCCCTTGCCTGTTGTTGTTAGTAACTTTCCAATACCTTTCCGACCCTACATATTTTGAGGATCCATCAGTGAACCACGCATGGCTTTTGGTATCATAAGCTAAGTTATTGTATTCCACCCCCCAACATACGTGGGATTCTATTGCTTTGAGGAGTTGGGTATTGCTAGGGCTATCTTCAGTTGGCGCTTGGGCTACTTTTTCATGGAGGGCAGCCGCCCCCCCTTCTCCTGTCTTAGCCCTGTCCTGAATGTACCATTTCTATTTAATAATGCTTGCTTCCTGCGCATATAGGATGAGTTTTGGGTGAACTCATTACCCACTGCATTATAGGGATTTCTGGGCTTAACTTGACTACGTGCCCAGCTCATAGTACATAGTACATACATAAGGTTGAAAAAAGACCAAAGTCCATCAAGTTCAACCCTTCTACCTAACCCTTCTACTCTTGATCCAAAAGAAGGCAAAAAAACTCCTAATTAAGCTACTTCAGATTCTGCCATCAGGGGAAAAATTGCTTCTAGATTCCAGAAGTCAATCGGATTTCTCCTTGAATCAAGAAGCTCTAAAATATTGATTCTATTTATAGTCCTGTATCTCATGTCTTTCTAAAAAAAGATCCAGACCCCTTTTGAAGGCATCTAATATATTTGATAACACCACCTTCCTTGGCAGTGAATTCCATACCTTTATTGTCCTTACTGTAAAGAATCCTACTGTATGAAATCTCCGCTCACTCAGAGAGTGACTGAAAAGCTCTTTATGTTAGCCCTGCATATATTTATATAATGTTTTCATATCCCCTCTAAGACAGCGTTTCTCCAATTTTAACTTTTTTTAGTCTCGCTTCATAACTAGTATCTTCCTATCCCCTTATTCATTTTGTAGCCCTCCTTTGCACTTTTTCTAGTTCCATAATGTCCTTTTTAAGGACTGGTGCCCAGAATTGTACCGCATATTCAAGGTGAGGTCTTACCATTGACCTGTATAGAGCAAGATGATATCCTCCTCCCGTGCATCAATACCTCGTTTTATACGTGCCAAAACCGTATTGGCCCTTGCAGCTGCATGCTGCCATTGCGCACTGTTGTCAAGTCTGTTGTTGACCATTATTCCTAAGTCCTTCTCATTGGTAGTTTTCCCCAAGGATATTTCATTCATAGTATATGTTGCATTTTTATTATTTTTACCATAATGCATACGTTTGCATTTATCTATGTTGAGCCTCATCTGCCACTTGCACACCCAGTCCCCAACTCCATCTAAATCTTCCCGCAAAGAAGAAACATCAAGATTAGTCTGAATTACCCAGCAAAAACTGTGACACGGCTCTGAATGGAGCTTGGGAGATCATTCATAAACAAATTAATACCTTTGTACAGTCTGAGAAACATCCATTCACAACAACTCTCTGCATTCTATCTTTTAGCCAATTTTCGATCCAAATACAGACATTTGCCCCAAAGTCTATTTCTGTTAATTTGTAAAGTAACCTTTTATGTGGAACCGTATCAAATGCCTTAGCAAAGTCCAGATAAATCTATAGCCACACCCAGATCTATATTTTTACTTCTTCATAGAATGATAATAAGTTGGCTTGACAAGACCTGTCCTTACAAATCCATGTTGACTTCTACTAATTGGATTCTGGATCAAGATATGTTCTTGAATGTATACCTTTAGCAACCCTTCAAATAATTTCCCCACTACCCATGTTAACCTTACTGGCCTGTAATTGCCAAGTTGAGATTTTGATCCCTTTTTAAATATGGGCACAACATCTGCCTTGCAGCAATCTAATGGAGCTGTTCCTGAATGGAAAGAATCCCTAAAGATCAGTAATAATGGTTGTGCCAGAATTAGGCTTATCTCCTTAAGTACCCTTGGGTGTATACCATCTGGTCCAGGGGCCGTGTCTGCCTTAACTTTAATTGCTTGAGCACTTTTTTGTGTGTCAGCCAATCCCATGTTTGCTGTAATGGTTCCTTAAAATTAGCCATAATTGGTTCTTCCTTGGTATAAACAGAAGAAAAAATGTATTTAAGATGTCAGCTTTCTCTCTGTCCTCACTAACCAAGTTTCCTGTTTCTGATAATAAAGGACCAACATTCTCTGCCTTTAACTTTTTTCCATTTACATACATGCAGTTCTACCTCTCCATCTAACAATGGCCATAGATCTAAAGCATGTTGTATGGCTTGTTTAGCTTTGTGAAAGGCTAGCTGTTGTTCCTCCCCCATGTAAAGACATTTTTCTTTCGGGTTAATTTGTTGAGTGGGGACAATATCTGCCCTAAGTTTGGTATGTGTTTTTGCCAGAAATCAAACTGCCCTATGAAGGCTTGCACCTCCTTCTTGGTGTTTGGTGTTGAGAACTCAAGGACCTTCTGTTTGGCTTTGGGCAGTATTTCCCTATGCTCCTTGCTCCATTGTATTCCTAACAACTTTCCTGTTTGGGAGGGGAACCAAACATGGAGCACGTATACATGGGGGAAGAAAAAACAAATACCAATAGTGTAATATGTAAAGATAATTTAAAATAAATGTGCTGTAAGTTCCACTCACAAGTGGGCCAGGCGAAAGGAGCTCATCGGAAAATCAGTATTGATGATGAAAATCTTGAAAACTGTGAACATAAAATAAACCAGAATGGTGCAGGATCTTCCACAAACAACTTAGATAAATGCAGATTGCACTTACAATTATGATGAAGCACAACTCAGAGAGTAATGTGTGGAATAAGCGTGTGGAAAAATCAAGCATCCAGTACAAGATATGTAAAAGGTCTCCAATTTAATTTGTCTCGACGCGTTTCGCCGATAGCACGTCGGCTTCTTCAGGAGAAAAACCAACTAACCGTTAAAATCAAGAAAAACAGCAAATGAAAACGCCCGTGTTAAGTCCGGGGTTCGTTATATCTGTATGGAGGTAGTTCCGGGTACGTCATCACGTCACCTTCGTCGGGCATTGCGTGCCGGCGTGATTTCATCATGGTACGCGTATCTGCGTGTTGCGGCGTCCTCCCTCATTCGCCGCCCGGATAAGCGCATCTGCGTATCGCGGCATCTTTCTTCATTCGCCGCCCGGATCTCCAAGATGACACAAGAGTCCAGATGTCGGCCGGCTGTCCCGATTAGCGTGGCGGACCCACGCAGCTAATAACCCAGAATCCTTGCAACGAATCAGTACATCCCCTGGAAAGGGGACACAGAAATTTCTCGCAATCTAAATCAAAATTATAATAAAGATGAAAATAGAATGAGAAAACAGAAATAATGAGTATATGATGTATGTGAATGTGTACATAAACTATACAAAAATAAATAAAAGACATAAATGATAAGTATACGGTGTAAATGTATATATGAACTGTACAATAATAAATTATCAATAAAATCATAACATCTATGAATGTAGATAAATGTTCACAAGGTGCATAACTACACTAGAGTTAACCCCTTAAGGACAATAGGGGTTTTTACTTGTAGTATATTGCGGGACAATGGCTTTTTTAACGTTTTTCAGTGTTACTGTTTAGCTGTGATTTTCTTCTTTCTCATTTCGTGCTCCCACACATATTGTATATTGTTTTTTTCAGGACAAACAGGGCTTTCTTTAGATACCATTCATTTTATCATATCATCTAATTTACTATAAAAAAAATGATAAAAAATGGGGATTTTTTGTTAAAAAAATACTTTCTCTCACTTTTTAAACAGAAAACTTTTACTCATCTGCAAAAACTAATGAAAAAACCTGCTAAATAGATTCTACTATTTGTCCTGAGTTTAGAAATACCCAATGTTTTTATGTTTTTTTGCTTTTTTCTGCACGTTATGGGGCAATAAGTACAGGTAGCGTTTTGCCATTTCAAAACCTTTTTTTCCAAATCTGGTAATTCTTCCCCCCATGTGCCATTTCGGGTATCTTTGAAGCCGGCCAACGTAATTTACCCCATCAAATCATATATTTTTAAAAACTAGACACCCCAAGGTATTTGAAATGCTGGAATTTTAACCCTTTCCATGCACTAATTTTACCACCACCCTTTGTGAAACTTTATAGTAGTACATTTTTTTTGTATTTTTTTCACACATGTTGTACTTCAGGTATAAATTTATCGCTCCTGGTGTATGTCCATGTCACACAACACCCCAATATGTGTTCAGTAACATCTCCTGAGCGCATTGATACCCCCCATGCATGGGTTTGTAGGGTTATTTGGGAGGTAAAATGCCGCCTTTGTGAGGTGTGTATTTTTTTGCCATTTAGACATCTGCCCCATGTCCCATTTTTGGGATATATTTGGGACATCTTTGAAGCCGGCCAATTCAATTTACCCCCTCAAATCATATATTTTTTAATACTAGACACCCTATGGGCATTTGTAATGCCAATATTTTAACTCTTTCCATGCTGGAATTTTTTTAAAGATAAAGAATTTTAGGACTTGCTTATTAAAAACTTTTTTTTTGGTGACAGTGGGGATTTTTACATGTTACCATATTTTTCAATTTTTTTTAAACATTTTTTGACCAATTTTGCAAATAAAAATTGTTATTAAACCAAAAAAAGTTATGGTGAAGTATAAAATCAATACATTTCAAAATGAATTGATTTTGTAAAGGATCCATTCCTTTATCCCCTTGAAGTACTTTATTTATGGCTTCTATTCCTCGATCATGAGGTATGACTGTATATAAAGATGATACATCAACAGTGGCCCATAGAAAGTCAGATTGCCATTTCATATTTTGCACTATTTTCAAAATGTGTTTAGTGTCCTGAATGAATGAGGGCACAGAACGTACATATTTTTGTAGGAAATAATCTACATATTGTGAAGTATTACTCGTAAGGGAGTTGATGCCACTAATAATAGGTCTACCTGGGGGAGATGTAATACTTTTGTGGATTTTTGGCAGGAAATAAAATATAGCAACTGTCGGAAATTCCGTATTGAGAAAATTATATTCATGTATATTGAGAACCTTATTATTTTTGCCTTCCTGCAATAGATTAATAAATTCAGTTTGGTATGATTTAGTGGGGTTACTCGGTAACTTCCGATAGGTAATCTCATCATTTAAGATACGATTTGCTTCCTGGATGTAATAAGCCCTATCCATGATAACTATAGCTCCCCCTTTGTCGGCTGCTTTCACGACAATTTGTTTCTCCTCTTTTAATTTCTTAAGGGACTCTTGTTCATTTCTTGATAAATTGAAATTTCTTTTTTCGTGGGATTCAATTTTTTCAAATTCTTGCAAGAGCATGTCTGAGAATACTTGTATGTGTTCACTCTTCTCATACTCAGGATAAAATCTTGATTTAGGTTTGAATGGTGTATGTGTAAAAGGGTCAGAAATAATGGGATCATAAGTCTCAGCGTTATTTTGTTCTTTTTTTTAAAAAGAAACGTTTCACAGTAAATTTACGCAAAAACTTTTGGGTGTCCATAACAAGATTAAACCCATTAGGGCCCTTATTCGGTGCAAATTTGAGGCCTTTTGATAGCAATTCTATTTCAGTTGGTTCTAAGGGGATTTTTGAAATATTTATTATATTATTAGTGAATGGTCTCGTGATCGTTTTTAGTCTGAGTCCTTGTCCTCTACAGCCTCTCGATCTCTTATGGTTTTCCGGTTTTTTTTTTGGCGAGTGTAGGAATCTAGCAAATCTGTTCTTTGTTTTCTATTGGAAAGCTCAGGGGGGGTTGTTCTATAGATCCCTTCCTTCGGGATCGTTCCCTGACTAAAAAAGAGTGTTTAGGATCCCTGGGGGTTGTAGATTGAGAATATCTATTACTGCTGGACGGGTGGTCTGTATTAGCTTTATGAAATGCATCCACAGGATAATGTTTCTCAACATGTGTTTTATGTGAATAACTTGAATGACCACTAGAATGGTGTGTATTAAGATGTAAGTTTCTTTTCTCATAATTATCACGGTGGGAATACGTGTTCCTATTGCCATGTGATTTTTTTATTTAATTGTGTCTGTCCCTTATATCCAAAAAAATGGGGTGTTTTAGGGGATATTTTATGTATGCCCCTATGATAGTCGTCTTTATCTCTTTATAATTTTTTCTTTTTATTATTTGTTATAGATTCTTCTATTTTTAATATCTTTGATTTTAGAGCTTCATTTTTCTTTTATATCTCTGATACCGTGAATTGTCTATGAATCTCCTCCTCTGTCTGCTTGATGTTCCTCTCAATCTCCTCTAGATTTTGTTGCTGCACTTCTATGAGAATTTTCATAAGCTCAAAAGAGCATGTTTCTAAAATATTGTTCCATTTTTCCATGAACTCCTTATTATCCTGCCCAAAGGCTGGGTACTTTTGAATACGTATACCTCTTGGAATAAGATAATTTTTTAAATAGTGTTCTAAGAAAGTAACCTCCCACCATCTTTTAACTGCTTTTTCTGCCAGTCTTTCTAATTTAATAAAGAGGCTGGTGGTGAGATGTACATCTTCAAAGTTAGACGTGAATAATGTGTTAATTTTAAGGGATCTTTGTTCCCTAGTGCTTGTATATTGACTCTTATACTGAGCCATAGCCTCACGTGAAATTGGGAGTGAAGGAAGAAATAACCAATGCTTTAACACCAAAAAAGAATACAACATCAGATTCAACATCACATTTTATCCATTGTAGGTCTAAAAATGTTATCTACCTCTTGGAATGTAGATGTGGGGTCCAGTATATTGGGCGGACAACAAGAGAGTTGAAAGTCAGAGGCCTCGAACATCTCGGTGGTATTCGTAATAAAAGCCAAAAACAGTGTTCCTAAACGCTGTAACCCATGTAAAGATTTTTTGTTGGCAGAATTTAAAGTGATAGGAATCGATCTTGTTTCACCCCACTGGAGAGGTGGTGACTTAAAACAGTTGTTGGCGAGAAAAGAAACAGAGTGGATTTTTAAATTTCAAACACATAGGCGAGGGGGTCTAAATACTGATCTGGACATTTTAGCTTTTATTAACGAGTGATAAAAAAAAAAAAAAA
>VKOC01035306.1:0-11309 GCA_009364415.1 Spea multiplicata | reverse complement strand
GTATGTAGATGTGTGTGTGTGTGTGTATGTGTGTGTGTGTATGTATGTGTATGTATGTAGATGTTTCTTCAATTTTCCACCAAATAAAACAGACTGGGTGCGCATGGAGGAGATGGGAAGCTGCAGCAGAAATTCAGCAACTTCTAGCTCTGTGTTTTTAGAGCTTATTTGGGACTCTAACAGGCATGGGGGGGCTGTTGGGGGCAGATAACGACCCCTTTAATGATTCTGACACTTTGCAGGGAATGTTTAGCTTTTTATTTAGTTACCCCCCTGCTGGGCTGTCTCGCCCTCTTTTGCCCCTGCTGCTGGAAGGCCTATCGGCTGTCAATCCCTTTCTTGCCCTGGATTAGGTTAAGTGGCTTGCGTGGGCCTGGGGGGCCGGATTGTGATGAATGGAAGGTGGCCGGTAACACAATGGGATTCGCAAACAGCAGGAATGGAGACTTTCCAGTGTGACAGGTGTGTGTTCGGAATACACGCGACACGCTCTGCACGCCCTGTCTGACCGGTTACACGGGGGGGTGGGGGGGGGCGTACAAAATATTATTTAAAACTGTGAAATAACTTCCCTACAGTGGCCTTTAAGGCGCTGCTGGCGGAAGGTTCCTCGTGGTGCTAGGTTGGTAGAAGGCTGTCTGCGCCATGGTGTATGGTGCCCCACGGATCCGGGGCCCCTGAGTAATTGTGATCACGGTTAGTCGTGGGGCATTCGGAATCATCCATATGTAGTACGGGAGCGCCATGTCCTGATGACTCCCATCACACTCAGCTGGCTCCCAGGTTGGGACTACAGGGTGCATACCAAGGAGATGCCAGCCTTGTAGCTATCTGACGTCACAGTGCGAAGCATACGACTAGCAGTTTTACCAACATACGCACAGCTCCCTGGTGGTCTAGTGGTTAGGATTCGGCGCTCTCACCGCCGCGGCCCGGGTTCGATTCCCGGTCAGGGAAGATCTTTTACAAAACCAATCTATAAAATCTGCAAAAAATAAATAAAATAGAATCGAATCCGATAAACCGGCAGCAACCGGGATTATCTGCTTTCGGCGCTATATGTTGGCGCTATAAATATAATCCTTCCATTGCGCAGAGTATTTTGTATATTGCCAGGCAGTAGGTTTATGGGGGGAACTTTATCTTCCCCCCAACCACACGGAGCACTCCCCCCAATACCGGCTCTCCACCCCCACCCAAAAGGGTATCCCCCCCCCACATACTCTGCACTCCCCTTATCGCCCATGCGCGTTCCCGCGCCCTCCCTCACCTCCTTTCTCTTAGAGGCGGGGGCGCGCGTGCTGCGGTCCTTGTTGACGTAACACCGTGCATGCGCACGCACCGCCCTCTCTGCGTCTGAGAGAGGAGCCGCCGCGAGACCGAGCAGAACCGAACGGGGGAGGAGGTGAGCGGCACCGGGGGGCAACGGGGACAGTGGGCGGGCACCACGAATAGAACACCGCCGACTCCCGGGATACCGATAGCCCCGGTACACGGACAGTGTATACACATACACATATATATCTATATATAAAGAGAGAGAGCAGTCCGGTGTATGCCTCATAACATACAGATATACATACCGGTCCTGGCAGCGAGCGGGTGGGGGGCAGATAGACATAAAGGCAGACAGGATATCTCTTGTTTACATATATATATATTTATACAATGTATGTATAATGTTTGTAATGTGTATGTATACAGAATGTATGTAATGTGTATAATGTATGTAATGTGTATAATGTATGTAATGTGTATGTATCTAGCTATATATATGTATAATGTATGTATCCCTAGAGCCGGTGTATGTGTCGGTGTGTATGATGTGTATATAGTATCCATACAGTGTGATGTGTATATATATACGGTACGTCTGCTCCGGCCTCTGCTGTATCTCATTAAGGTGACCGGTTCCCAGCCCCCTCCCCCGGGACAGGCATGCAGATTTGCCCCCCTGACCTGTCATATGTAACGTGCCATCATGGTTCGGTGCCCGGGGCGGGGGTTTATGTAACGGTGGGTATGGGGTCCGGTGCCTGGCACGGGGGGGTTTATGTAACGGTGGGTATGGGGTCCGGTGCCTGGCACGGGGGGGTTTATGTAATGGTGGTATGGGGTCGGTGCCTGGGCAGGAAGGGGGGGGTTATGTAATGGGTGGGTATGGGGTCCGGTGGCCTGGCACGAGGGGGGTTATGTAATGGTGGGTATGGGGTCCGGTGCATATCTTGATTTGGTTTCAGATAAAGGTCTTGTCTAACGGGAGCCAGGATCGTTTCACTTTTTTCACTGTCCCTGCCGGCAAAAACACCGAATAGATTCCCAATCACCACATGGCGGATCCGTTATTTCTGCTCTGCCCCTCGCAGACCATCGCACTCCCCAACAGTATTTTGGGCCCAAGTGTGACATGAAACGCGTTGGACCGCACTCTGCGTCTCCGGAGTGTGTCTGGGCAGTGGGTAGTTGGCGATGGGTAATGGGAATTGGGTAGTTTGGGCAGTGTAGTTGTGGTTGGCAGTGGGTATAAATGGGATTGGTAGTTGGGTGGTGGGAGTGGGTAAATGGATTGGGTTAGTTGGCGGTGGGCAGTGGTAATGCGGATTGGGTAGTTGGCGGGTGGTAATGGGATTGGGTTAGTTGGCGGTGGGTAAGTTGGTGTTGGGCTAAGTGGGTATGGATGGTAGTTGGTGGTGGCAGTGGGTTAATGGGACTTGGGTAGTTGGCGGTGGCAGTGGGGTAATGGGGATTGGTAGTTGGCCGGTGGGTAATGGGATTGGGTAGTTGGCGGTGGGCAGTGGGGTAATGGGATTGGGTAGTTGGCGGTGGGTAATGGGAGTGGGATTGGGTAATGGGACCCTCCCGACACGGAGTGCGGAGAATTTCCTTTCGTCTGGCGGAAGGAGCTGCGAGGAAGTGTGAGATTTCGCTTTCGTGACCCCCGCAGCCGCTGACAGGTTTCCATTACCTCACACATCGTGGGTGGGGGTGGGTAACAATTCCAGGGGCCACAACGTGTCACATTAATTATATTCTCAAACATTGTGGCCCCTGGAAATCTAGAAAGCAAATCAGAAACCCAGAAGCCTGAGCGCAGGAATATGATGTCATATCCGGGTGCTTCATGCCTTAAAGGCACAGTGCAGATTTTAAGGCAGTTCAGACTCTGGTGGGGGGGGCACGAGAGAACAGACGGAAAATGCAGCGTTGGCGGTGATGTCACTTCCTGTGCAAGTCAGCACCCTATGACATCATAAGAGTGAGGTGTGCACAGCCTCGCACGCCCGTGGTCACGTCCCTCACACGCTCGCCTGTGGATTCCCACATTAACCCTGTCAGTGCAGCTTGGGTGTCAGCGGCCGCCTTTACCCCGTCACTATCCCTGCTGGGATCTGCGGAGCCGCGTGGCTTTGAAATACTTTCTCTTTAGTGCCGGACAGGCGGCCGCTGACACCCAAGCTGCTGTAGGCTGCAACTCCCATCACGGCCAGCCTGTTGCCCGGGGGCGTAATGCTCTGGGGGTATTTATGAGAGACACGTGTGATGGTATTACGATTATACGCGGGTGTGAGCTCATAATAAAATAACGCTTTGCCTGCCGGAGCCGTGGCTGCGTGTCTGTCCTCCGACCCTCGCGCTCATCTACCCCGCGCTCAGAGGGCAGAATCCGGCGTACCAGAAAGGAGCATTTTATTCATTCCTCAGTTGTATTTTAATCTCATGGGGTAGTTTGCAGCCTCGGGGCAGATTTTGGGAGTCATGAGACTTGAGAGACGGCAGCTATCGGGCAAAAGGGATAATGAATCGGGAGAGATGGCAGCTACCCGCCGGGGGGGGTAATGAGTCGGGAGAGACGGCAGCTACCGGCCGGGGGGGTAATGAGTCGGGAGAGACGGCAGCTACCGGCCGGGGGGGTAATGAGTCCGGGAGAGACCCGCAGCTACCAGCCGGGGGGGTAATGAGTCAGGAGGTTCTCGGAGTAGCAGATTACTGCCCACTCCATGGATTAGCGCCTGCTGTCCCAATGTTCACCCCCCATCCCCGCTGCCTGTATAATCCCGTGCGCTCGGTGTCACCCCGTGGGGTCTCGCGTGTGACGGGCTGCTCTCATACTCGGCACTGCTGTACGGCACTGCTGGGTTTGACCTTTGAGCGGATCTGCCGAGGGGTTAAAGGATGAGGAGCGCTAATCCACGTTATTTAATTCTTCTCTACCTGTTATTTATTAGCAGCCTGTAACTCCGTGTCCATCCCCCGCACGTGGCCCCTGCCACCGGCTCCCCCACGCAGGGCCACGCTGCCCCCCCATGCCACTGACGCCTGCTTCCTCACGCAGGGCCACCTGACCGTGACCAGAGTGCAGGGGGGGGGGGCGATGCCCCGGAGTGCTCCGGTTTTCGCTGCCCCGTGCTACTTATTGGTGGGATCTGCCGGTAATTGCATCATTAACCTCCCGTGTACTGCTCTCTAATCAGACCCGGCAGCTCATCATCCTTCCCGGCAGACGTTGGAGCTGCAGATGGTTGGGGGAGGGGGGTATTAGGTAGGACTCCTCGGGGATTTAGGGCCACGTGATCTGTAACGTGGAGCCGGGGGTCTCCTGGCTTTCTGCGCACTTTATAATAGGACACATGCCACGTTTTTACGCTGTCCCAAAATACCCCAAACTTTTCTGATTTAAAGGTTTTCTGTGGGATCCGACATGACTTCGGGGCCCGTGGCTCGGATTTACCCCCCTAACCCCTTTCTCTCGCCCCGAGCAGTTAATTACGATGGCGGATCAGCGGCAGCGCTCACTCTCCACGTCCGGAGAGTCTCTGTACCACGTCCTGGGTCTGGACAAGAATGCCACGTCCGACGACATCAAGAGGTGTTACCGGTGAGTTTCGGGGGGGGGTCACTGACCGGGCGTCCCCGTTTTTAAGTTGAACCGGATTTCGGGATAGCCGTACGGTGACAACCATAACGTGGCCACAAAGCCGTGTCTGTCCTCGACCTGTCTCCTCCTAACACAATCCTTGTGCCCGCAGGAAGCTGGCGCTGAAGTATCACCCCGACAAGAACCCCGATAACCCAGAGGCATCGGAGAAATTCAAGGAGATCAACAATGCCCACGGAATCCTGACGGACGCCACCAAGAGGAACATTTACGACAAATACGGCTCGCTGGGGCTGTACGTGGCCGAGCAGTTTGGAGAAGAGAATGTGAACACGTACTTTGTGCTGTCCAGCTGGTGGGCCAAGGTGAGGCCGGGGGATCGGGGTACAAGTCTGCGGGGCGGCGGGACACGGGGGGGTCTCTGCCGGCTGTGTAAATATTTAGAGCTTGCGTATCTATCGAGGTGCAGTGTGTGTGTATCCTGGTTTGTCGGGTATGTATCGGCGTATGTTCTGTGTATTTTTGGGGTTGCCGAGTATATATCGGGGTACGCTCTGTGTATTTTTGGTTGCTGTGGTAACCGCAGGCCCCCCCTGTTTCAGGCGCTCTTCATGTGCTGCGGGTTGGTCACCGGCTGTTATTGCTGTTGTTGTCTCTGCTGCTGCTGTAACTGCTGCTGCGGGAAATGCAAACCGAGACCCCCCGAGGGGGACGAGCCTGAATTCTATGTGTCCCCCGAGGACTTGGAGGCTCAGCTACAGTCTGATGAGAGGGGTAAGTGTGCATCGTCTTCACATCCCTGGCCTCTCCCACGGGGCTCCATCCCACCTCTCTAACTTCTGTTTTCCTGTGTCTTGTGCCTTAGACTTTGCCGGCGCCCTCGTGCCCCCTCCCCTCGTCGGCCGGCGCCCTCGTGCCCTCCCCTCGGTCGCCGACGCCTCGTGCCCCTCCCCTCGTCGTTCCGACGCCTCTCAGTGCCCCTCCCCTTCGTCGGCTGGCGCCCTCAGTGACCGCCTCCCCTCGTGCGGCCGCCCCCCCTTGTGCCCCCTCCCCCTCGTCGGCCGGCGCTCCCGTTCCATTGGCCTCTCTCTCTCTAATCCACGCTGTTCCCTCTCTGCAGATTCCTCTGATGCCCCCGTGGTAGTACAACCCAGCTCAGCCACGGAGACCACACAACTCACCAGCGACTCCCATGCCAGCTACCGCACCGACGGATTCAACTAATGGCGAGCGGGACCCCCGGATCACTAGGATTAGAGAGGAGGGGGGAGAACTGAGTATGACCCTGTGCCCCCTGTGTAAGCTTCCCTCTGCCCCGTCATCAGACCGGCGTTATCTGCCCCCCTTGGTACGGTGATTGAATGTCCGGAGAAAGCCGCCGCATGCTCACTGCTCACCCCCTCATGACAAATATTTTAATTTATTTTTAATTTCTTTATGTCTAGTTTTTATTGGGTATATTTTTGTACGGGGGCCGTTTGTACCCCTCCTGCCTAGCCCCTCGTTAACCCCCTGTGGTTCGCACGTCGCGGTGTGAATATTCCTGGCTGCTCGGCGTCTGGATAATCTCCGGGGTCCGATTTGATTCCTGTCTGCACGTGAGTGTGAATGGACTGATCAGGTGATGCGTGTGCATGCGCGGGTACAGCACCAGCCCTCCCCCGTTTCATGTACCACGCGTGACGATTGCTGCTGACCCTGCTCCGTTTCTCTCAGTATAAAGGGTTATTTTGGGGGGACCCCGTGTCTGCCCCTCGTGGAGAGGTGAAAACACCGCCTCTCACCCCCACACTGCAGGGGGCTACGTACCCCGCATGCAGCCTTCCTCCCCCCTCTCCAGCGGCTGCGGCTGTGACTCCCACTACCCTCAGACAGTCACATAAGCAGATTTGGCTCTCCCGGTTTATACATTCCTCTCCTGAGCTCGGGATGCGGGGGTCTCCCCCCTCTGCCCCCCCGGTGTGTAATGGATGTACACGTTGGCACAGCGATGCTGCGATACTCTGTGGCGTGCAGCAGTGCCATATTTATTTGTATATAATGTCAGTAGTCTACACAGCGCTGTATTTATCTGTATATAGTGTCTCTAGTGTACACAGCGCTGTACATTGTGTGCGTGTGGTGCTGGCGGTATACACGTTACTGTGCTGTATGCATCTCAGCTGAACCCCGTTCACGCTTTACGCGCTTCCCAGCGGTGGCGGCCATGCATCGCTCCTTTGGCATTTAAATATGGCGCCGGCGGCGGGGGACATATGTAGTCAGATCTATGATGGCGCCGCATGTTTTGGGAACCCCCGGGCTGATCCATGCGTTACCCACTTTTAAAATAAAAATGTTAACCCCGTAGAAGTGCGATGCGCTGCAGTGCAGATCGTTCCAGCAGAACCCATCAAAGTATACGGCGGAGCCGGCCCCGGGGTTGCGGCGTGGGAGCCATTTCCCGGATTGTGCATCTGATTTGCTGTCCCGTGTTTTGGGAATGCACGTGGTGGGGTCAGCGTACATCTGTTTGGTTATGGGGGCTGGGGAGGTGGGGGGACATGGCGATGCCCCCCTGTTCTGTTTGTAGCATGTCATTACGTGTCATATGTGTGTCTGAATATTACCGTGAAACATGGAGGACCTTCGATATCTGAACCACTGCTGTACATTAAATGTTTCCGTGCCGGAACCTCCCGCGCTCCACGTGTGTCCTTTGTGCAGCCGGAGGGGGATTGGGGTAGGATTGGTAATGGCAAGCCTTAGGGATGGCGGTAGGATTTGGTAATGGCAGCCGGGGGGGGATTGGGGTAGGTTGGTAATGGCAGCCGGGGGATGGGTGTAGGTTTGGTAAATGGCAGCGCGGGGGGGGATTGGGGTTTAGGTTTGGTAATTGGCAGCTCGGGGGTATTGGGTATGGTGTAATGGCAAGCCGGGGGGATTAGGGGGGTAGGTTTGGTAATGGCAGCCGGGGGGGAATTGGGGTAGTGTTGGTAAATGGCCAGGTCCGGGGGGGATTGGGGTAAGGTTGGTAAGTGGACAAGCTGGGGGGAGATTGGGGTAGGATTGGTAATGGCAGCCGGGGGGGATTGGGTAGGTTTGGTAATGGCATGCCCGGGGGGGGAGATTGGGTACGGTTGGTAAATGGCAGCCGGTGGGGGATTGGGGTAGGTGGTAATGGCAGCCGGGGGGGGATTGGGGGTAGGTCTGGTAATGGCAGCAGCAGGGGGGGATTTGGGTAGGTTTGGTATGGCAGCGGGGGGGATTTGGGTGGTGGGTTAATGGGCAGCCGCGGGGGGAATTGGGGAGGTGTAATTGGCAGCCGCCGGGATTGGGGTAGGTTTTTCGGTGGGTTTTGTTACTGGAAGCCGTCTCTCCGTCATTTCATTTTACATACAAAAAAATATATATATTTTTTGGGTTATTCTTTAAGCTGAAATAATGATAAAATCTCTAGAATTTCTCCCGCATTTTATTAGTTATTTTTCGTTTTGGAATCTACCGATTAGTGGGTGCGTGGAGAAACTGCACAGGCTGGTCCCGTGAGCTTACAGTCTAATCGCTGTGTGGCAGACGGCAGCTTTTGCCGCGTCTCCCCCGTTGAAGTGTCGCAGCAGCAGCTGTCGGGTGGGCGTTTTTGGCGCCGCGCGGCTGAATATTTAACCAGCACTCCACAAAGCACATGCTGAGAGCCGGAAACATGCGCGGCGTGCGTTAACCTTCTCTGCGCTGCTGTGAAATGAGAGCCGCCGCAGACATTAACCTGTTCATACCCTGCAGAGTGTGAGGCCGAGGCTTTCCAGAAGAACCGGTACCGCTGGCTGTTAAAGGGCCGGGACGCTGTAAATGCACACCGGGTGCCATCCTCTGGTCGCCGGGCCGGCACTCGTCGGATGGTGGGGGGTTCCGTTACTTCCCGATGTTCTCCAGAAACATCTTGTTGCTCAGAACCTTCTGGGCCAGTTTTTCGGCTCTGGACATCACCAGGACCTCGCGCAGGAGGTGGAAGGTCAGGTCGAGCGAGTTGGGTCTCCCTTCCTGCCTTTTGAAGGGGTAGTTGTTACCCTGCCGGGGGGCAGCTGTCGGATCCCGAGCGAAGGAAGGCTCCGCTGCTGTGGAAGGGCACTTGGGCTGTTGCCCCCTATCTTGAGAAGGTAGAACGAGAGAAGCCGTTGAAAAGAGGCTGTTGGGGTCTGGAGCCGGGTCGGGGTAGCAAGCTCTGCGGGTCAGGGGGTGGCAGGTTCCAGGGGGCAACAAAACCAGCAAGAGGACAATAGCTGAGAGTTTCATGGTGACGGCACGAGCCAGCCTGCAAGGAGCGAGACATGCAAGTTCAGTGCAAACTTAATAATAAAATGTATCGTGCGCGGCTCTGTGAAAGTAATGCTGCTGACAGCAGAATTCTGACACTGAGCTGTGAATGAATTTCATGGTCCCGGCAGCGCGATCGTCACAATCCATGTAATTAATATAAATCAGACGGGAGACGCCGGATGATTTTACAGATAATATGGAAGGAGGGTAGATGGGTCAGGGTCAGGTGTATTTCAGAAGGGCCCCTACCTGTGCGGTGAGTTGCCTCCAGCCGGGGTATTAAGATCCTGCCCCGTGGTACATGCCAGCGTTCGGTGTGTTGGTTGATGAAGCGTCTGAGAAGCCGGACGCTGGATGTGGATTTATAGTCTGGGCCCCCAGAGGCAATAAACCACAAACCCCACCCCCAACAGCCTGTTAGGGGGGCAGATTTCAGGGTCTGAGTCTGACAGACTGGGAACTCTCCAAGGTGCTGAACCAGCTGGAACGGCTGCCTGTCAGGGAGAATATAGACTGTCAGCTCTGGGGCCAAGGGACCTTGCAAATTCTATGCTGTTGGTTCCGATGTCCCCTTTAGATGGTAAGCTCTAGCGATCGGTACCAATCATCGCATCAAATTTATACAAATATAACGAACCATCAACCAGCTGTATTTATTTGATATTCTCAGGAGCCCTGGTTGCTGTTTTGTCTACAATAATCCTCAGCCACGAGGCTGTCTGAGCATCTTAGGAGTTGTACACACATTATTTGGGGGGGGGGGGGGGTTAAAGAGAAACGATTTAAACCAGTGAGGACCATTTAAAGTCAGAGATTGATGTAGTACCATCAGCTGACCAGCAGAGGGAAGCAGAGTCAAAACCAGATCCTCCCAACCAGTTCCGCAGCAGAGCCGATAACCAGAACCTTATGGGTCCTTTTTTAAAAAGTATTTATTCTTTTTTTAAATTTATGACTATAGAAGAACACAGATGGGGGGAAAAAAGATTTTCGTACCTTTTAATGTCACTTCGTAGCCGTTGTGCAGCGTTATGGCAGCTCTGAGACTCCGGGCCCCAGGGAACCCGTCACTGTCAGGAAAGCAGCCCATTCCGCCGGCGGAGAGCCGTCACCCCTTCATACTGACGTCAGGACCGCCATTCTCCTGCCACCACGTGTCTGGCACCCAGGGAAGTGTCAACGAGTCGTCTCCAAACACCGAGACTAACGAAGATGTCGAGCCTCTTTGGGTGTCATTCACGACAAAAAGTGGCAGCAACAAACTCAACGGCCTGTGTCCAATTTCTCGTTAATTAAACCCTTTTTTAAAAATTTTTTTGATGGTTACTTTTTTCCTGTGGTTTCTACAAAATATGAGCTAGCTGAGAAATCGAGGAATGTTACGATTGGTGCAAACTTTCAGAATAAGAAGTTCTAGAAGAGTCCTCGGTAACCCTTCAATCCCCGTCCAAAGTCCTGATTCCCCGGCCATGCACTAGTCTCGGCTACGATCGAATACGCGCAGACTCTTTGAAGGAACGGTCGGTCTCTCTGAGTGTTTCTGATGCCACAAAGAGATGTCTCGTGGACTGACGAACCTGAGATTGACCTCAAAATCCCACCATTCTCAGGTGAGACAGTCCTGGGGACATCTCCCTTGTGATGGTTTCAGGAGCTCATGGATGGGAAGCAGAAGAAGTCAATGAAGAAAGAGATGATGGAGCCCAATACGTGAATCTATACATTAAACCGCGCCACGGCGCATCTGCCACGGGAGGCGACATAAACCGAACGTACGTGAAACGGCTGCACTTCCAGACCGAGGGAAGATCTGAGTCAGAATTCTCAGAATAACGAGTGTGAAAAAACACGCAAAACCAACAGAAGCCGCGAGAAACAGGAGAAGAAAAAAGGAAAGATCCCTCTAATGTTAAGCAAAAATAATAAATGTGCAATTTTTATTCAACTGAAATACATAAAATATCAGAATACTTAAAAAAATAATATATATATATATATTTTATTTAATCCGTTAAATCACATTTTTGTAATGATTGCTGGCGGAATCATCTAATTAGTTGGGTGTTTCAAAAAAATTCTAGAAATCGCTGGTAAAAAGATGAACAAAATCAATATTTTTTTAAAATAATTGTTCTAT
>VKOC01035302.1:0-15356 GCA_009364415.1 Spea multiplicata | reverse complement strand
TATATATATATAATAAAAAACTGTAGCCCATTAATTGACAGGCATGGGCTGGTTTATTACTGATCAAAAACACAAGGAGAATGCATAAGTCAAGAACGGAACAACTTTTAAGAATACTGAGACCCTGGGTGAGTTGCCCCTAGTGGGATCCACAGTGACCACCCTATAAGCCCCCCAGTGGGGCTCAATCAACCAAGTTGTACCTGCCACCAGAATCTTGCTACCCATGGTGACTCCTCTATCCTGTACACCGTAGGCTGATGTCATGCATATGTCATGGGGAAATTACAGCATGTCTGGCAAAGGGGCACAAGGAATAACTGTTGTGGGCCCTTAAGGTAAGAGTAAGTCTAGGACAGCTTCCCCTTGTCCATTGAAGATGGCCCTGGTCAAGAGAGGACCGCATGGAGGACAAGCAGATCCCAACTGTAATTGGCAATGTATCAGCGTGTCCTAGAGCACCTAAAGGAAAAATGTAAATGCTTAGTGGTCAAGCGTTTGCTAAGATAGGCAGCATGGACCGGTACAAGGCATAACGTAGCAGAGCTTGGACCTCTACTTCTATTCTCCTCTAAAGCCTGAGTACTATGTAATTTTAACCATGAAGGCTTGCAATACAACTTAAGAAAGTCCTTTACTGGGTGGGTTACGGAAAGTGGGGGAGCCATCAGCAAAGCTGATAGGAATTAATGCAATGGGGGGGTTCGAGGAATTCATAGGATAGAATATAACACAAGACCAAGGACAGTTTAAAGTTTGAGGGGGTCAAAAAATGGGCACTCTGGATGAGCCAAATAGCTTGTATTTTTTTATCAAATTCTTTGATTCTAGTGCTAATTCCTAAAAGTAGCAATAACATGGTCTTGGTTTCAGTAGTCATTGTACAGATTTTTCAATATCATGCTAGGCTTTTCCTTTATTAACGAGCCTGATTGATAAATTCATAATAAATATGGAGTATGTTTTTTTCTTTACATGTCCTATGACGCTAAGCTTTGGTATTGCTCACCCTCTATCACTGTGCAAGTCAGTGAGTAAGTTATAAGAGTTAATATATGTAGGAAAGGTAGGCTTAGAACCTTAAATTACTTATCATGAAAGCTTCTAAAGGAATGAGAAGGTTGTAGGTTACATGTGTGAAAATGCGATATGGAATTAGCCTCTGAAATTCATTGTAGAGGTGTGATTTCTTGGTATGGTATATTACCCTATAAATCTACTCTCACGATACAGCGCCAAAGGGCAGAGACTTGTCAAGTCTTGAAGGTGATTCTTTTTCTTCCTCAAGCGTTATGACACTTACAGGATTAACGAGGAAAGGGAAACGGAGAAGGATCGAAGGTGAAGGAGACTTCTAGGTACGATACTCAACAAAGTCTTTCAAATAGTCAACCGGTCTTCTCACTAAACTTGTTACTCTTTCACGTTCAGCTGGGTTGTACTTTTAAATGCTAATTAAAAAAATTATAAAGCATTTTAATACCACACGGTCACAAATTGACAGTCCAGATATGTAGACATGAGCTCTTCAAAGAAATTTTAGATGTGTTGAGGTATAGACCATCCTCATTGAGGCTCTCAAGGTTTGGGCCTAGGTCGGCACGTCCAGGAGGGAGCCTCGGGGACCATTGATGTTCAAGGAATTTCCTTACAAAAGAAAGACGTTTTGATTGATTATAATTAATGAGTCTGAAAGCTTTTTTTCCTGGGGCCTTAGAGATAAGATTTAAAAATACACGAAAACCTTGATTCACGTATGACTCACAAAACACCGCGGTGGCAATTACCAAACGCATTGTTACAGAAGCCCGCTTAACATGAAGCCTGGTCCCATGTATTTAAATTTATAACTAATGTTCACATGCAGATAATGAGCTTACTTAATCAAAACTAAAGAAAACCTACAGTGCTTCATTATACTAAAGACAAGCTCCCTAATGCTTCATTTACATCATCAATGAGGAGTTTCGATCAAAAGTTATAAAATAAAATGCCAGAATAAAAGACTAGCTGATCTCGCAAGCCCTGTACAGACTCTTTATTAAATTGCATTTGCAGAAGGATTTTCTCTTTGAGGTTTGCTGAAAGCCAATCACCGGTAGGAAAGTACTCCCATTGATATTAATGGGAGCACTTTCTGCGCATGAATAGTGTGTGTGTGTGTGTGGGGGGGGTTGTTAGCCTCCCTGAAACCTCATCCTGGAGATGGCTGGAGGTGAGTATACCCCCAATACACACTGCTAAGCAGACAATGCAGTCTTCTGAACATATCTTCTAAATCCCAAGCAGCTGGTGGTAGGGGTTGGGGGGCCACCAAATGTATAGAGAGGCTTCAGCTGGAAATCTCATATAAGATCAGGGGAGGACTGACGTATTTTGGCCTGGGAGACATCCAGCCAAGTGGCCCATAACATAATTGAGATCCAATATAAAGCCATCAAAAGGGAACTGCATAGGGGTCCCATATTAGAAGCATAGTAAGGATCCAGACAAGGTGTAAATGCTTGTTAACCTAGATGCTTGTGTGTTTCTATACTTTAGTAAAACACACAAAAAGGCTTCCTGGTAGTGGTCCAAAATTAAATGAATATAATAAAATGTGGTTAAATTAGAAACGGGTAGTCCAACGCTGGCTCAGGTTGGCCTAAAGACTCTGCTGGAATGAGAACGTCCCCCTGACAGCACAATCAGCTGGCAAGGGCAGAGTCCAGGCAGTCAATAGACATACCGGGTACATCCCTTTAAAGAAAAATTAAACTTGCTTACAATCAATATTACATACATATTATTATTATTATGTTTTAGTTTTTATAAATGTACCGTTTCTCTCTTTCTTGAAAGAGCTTGCAGGCCCCCATTTCTCACCAATATCCTAATTGGTTAAATATAATCTCAACAAATATTGATATCCAAAGAAAGTATAATAATAATAATAATAACAAAATAATAATATTATAGTGGTGAGTATATGGCGGATAGGCAAGGAACAAAAATATCTGAAACCTAAATGTTATTCTATGAAACTGTCAAGGTGTAAGGTAATAAGAAAAGGTTGAAATTATTTTCTTATGTATCTTGCCTGTAACCTTTTTTTTATGATCAATATCTTTTGTTGCTCCGAGCATCATTTGGAGATCCATTGATTTTTCTAAAGGGTGCAAGATTTCTGCAACGAGGGCAGCGTTAAAATTCAAGAAACCAGTATAGCGTTTGTAGCTTAAACTGGCTTTAGTGAAAAGTTAAGACGGCTTTAGTAGCAAGTTTAAAGTAACTTTGGAAAACTGGGAACATTTTTTTTTATATTATTTTATCTGATATCCTGCGCTGATATAATCTTACCAAAAGTAATAAGCAGATGCTCTTACAGATGGGGCGTCTCTGTCGTGAAATTCTATGTTTCTAACTAACCCATTTTTTGTTATTATTGACAAGAGATTTGAAACCCCAAAGCCAAAATAATTCACAACATCGATAATAAAATGAATAAAAAATTAGAATACAACAAATTAATAAAATAAAAGATAGAAAAAAGCCCACATATATATTTCTTACACTTGTGCATTCAGATTTGTACGAATTGCACATTTACAACGTATTTGGCAATTCGTACAAAGCCATGAAAACAAGGCCGGATCCCCATGAATTAGACAAAAGTAAATTAGAATTTTGCTCTGCCAAAATAGAGGCACTTATGGTGCATATTGCCCCAAGTTCAAGTGAGGGCATAATGACGGCGCTTTCGGTGACGTCCTCTCCCTTGATTGGAAGACTATCGGGGAGAGGATGACGCCGGGTTATGTCCCGCCGGGTTATGTCTTTAGAGATGCTGACAAGGATAGAAGACTGGATATAGCACATATGTTCCCTGAAAACGGCCAAAAACAAACCCAAAAATTTGTACACATTTTTGTCCATTTATAAATATATATATATTATATTTTATTTATTTATTTTTTTATATATATATATTATATTATATATATATATTATATATATATACTATATATATATATATAATATATATATATACTGAAAAAATATGCTTTGTGATTTTTTTTTTATGGCAATTAAAGGTACTTTTTATGTGTGGATGTTTTTAGTTTTTTTGTGCTGGGAATTATTATTTTTATTATTATTATTTTTTATTATTGCCCCGATGACACTTATTTAAACAAAGTAATAGGAACCTAGTAATAAAATATCTATATTGTGTAACTACATGAATTTAGAGCATTAAACATTGTTCCCTTCTTGAAAAAAAAATAATGAATTTTCGACATGGTTTATAATTAAACATCAATGAAATATATAACTAGAACCTGAATATTAATTCAATTCAATAAAACTTTCCTTCTATTAAGTAACTTGTCAAACTTTTAAAAATGATTTTGTTCACCTAGCCAGCGTCTCTTAATCCGTCTTTAAAAAAAAAATAAAAAAAAAAATGAAAAAAGCTGGATATAGAGTTTAAAATGCCATATTGCTTCTTGGAATTTAATTTATAGCGTTATACATCATAACCAGTGTCTCTATAATTTATAGAACAGTCCGCCGTAGAACGATAAATCATATATTGTCTGCAAAATACTGAAGATTCCAGAGAACATAAGTAGAATTTTTTTTAAAAAAAAAGGGATAGTTGGACAAGTTCATTGTGTTTTTTATTTTAATTGTTCTAAAAAATAGATATTATTATTATTATTATTATATTACTATTTATTATATTATATTTTAGGAGACAAGAGTCAAATAAATGCATAAGCAAATACATATTTATAAAAAAAAAATATTATTTTATTAATATTCCATAGAGCTGTACAATGGGTAATTAATAAATAATAATATACATACACACAATGCTAGATTTTTTAAATCACAATTGAGAACGAATGATTCCGTCCATATTTATGGTTTAACCTGTTCATGTCTCGAAAGGCCGGTGGTGCGTTGAAGAGGACGGCTGCTCCAGATACCGCCAACTCCTGAGTTTGCTCCATGTAATGATAATTTCTGCTTGAGCGGTTCCAAAAAAATCATCCTCGAAGGTTCTGATATCTTTTAATGGAAACTTCAGAATCGAGATTATAAAGTATTCTGGTCATAAGGTTCTTAGGCTGCAGATACATATGGGATAGGGAAGAAAGGTTATGTGATTTTGGCAAAATGTGATCAGAATCTCAGTAGTCTCAATTTCTTTCGGACTTATTCTTTCCTTTATTTTCCGGTGAAAAGTAAAATTTAATAATTTAAGTTAATTTATACTCTGAATACCTATGTTCTTAATTTTCACCTACAGACAGTAGGGTTCTATGTCAAATAACTTTTCGGGACTTTGCTGTCTCTGTTATAACCGTATGGAACAAAAGATATACAACATTTTATGTTCTATTTTCCAGCAGAGTAAAGGAATCAATTCGTCCCTTCTTCCCAGTTACTACTGTGCTTAAGATTACCTTCAGCTTATAAAATAAGGCATTCTAAGGAAAATGGATCCCTGGCTGGTAGAAAAACCATTGAATTCCAAATAAAATTTCACAATTGATATAGAAACATATGTGTCCTTACATGGGCATGCATATTACAATACAAAATTGTCTAAAATTGTGATATTGTATGAATATGTAATGCATTTTTTCTTAATTGTCCAGACGCTTTCTAAAAGACCATTTTTTTTGCACTTTAAACCCGCATATCCACGATAAGATTTTGATGTAAAGAAAGTTTGCTCTATAAGTTCATATAAAATGAATAAATACCGGTAATTATCATAATAAATAAATCATAGCAAGTATCCTAATCATTTTTAAATAAATGCCATTTTCCTATTAAACTCCCAAATTATATTTTTTTTTTCCGGAGATTCTGGTTGAAAGATAAGAAAATACTTCAACGTGGTATTTGAAGAAATAACTTTTTTTTCTTATTGTGATACGTAATGGAAACATTTACGGAAACAAAGCATCCCAAGTTGTTTCAACATATTGTTTACTCTCTCTGTTCTCCTCGGTGCATAAATCTTGAGCTGATCCATTCCTTAGATCACAAACCTCTTACAGGAACAGTAAAGTAAAGAGCGAGCTCTAAAAAATCAAACAAACAAGCAAACAGATGCTACATAAAGAAAAAAGTACTGGAGGTTTCATAAAATCTTCAGTTACTTGGCTTTGTGTTTCATTAGGCATTTCTCCTTAGGTGTGCCTAATGCTTTATTGGTGGTCATCAAGAAATAACTATAGCGAATAACTATACAAAGTCTAAAGATTCTTTGAAATGACACCTTAACTCTATATCATGTAGTGTAAAAAAAAGGTTTAAAAGCAATAAATACTATATTTATTACAAAGATGCCATACATGACGGATTGCGAGCTTTTCCAGACTATTGGTTTAAAATGTTTTAGAGATTCTACCTTAGAACATCAAGACTGCCATAAAGAACGTGGATAAAGACATTGTATCCATCGTACCTTGGCTTCTTTCAGATGTAAGTTTGGAGAATGGTTTGGCCCTGGAGCGTGCCCTTTGGGAGAGAAAGCCATATATAATTGTTCATCAATGTGCAAATGAGCCAAAACCGGATTTTTCAGGCCTTTTTGGTCCATGGGGAGGACATCACCGTAGCGCCGCCATTTTCGTGGAAGTTGCAGCCGGGTTATGTCCGCCGAGATGTGGACAAAGAAAGAAGAGAGATTAAGGATTGACGATAGAATAGAGGAGAGAACGCAGAATATAGAAGATGAATAAGGAGATACGGAGGAAGATGCAGAAGTGGTTGACAGAGATGGTAAGGAAACATTTAGAGATCGTGAGAGAGAATGAGAGTGTGCGAGAGAGCGAGTTTGAGAGAGCGAATGTGGACCCGCACATTTGGGACAAAAAATTCTGAGCTCTTTGCTTAGTTTTTGTCCAATTCAAGGGGAATCTGTCATCATTTAAGGGGCTTTTTATACCGCAATTCTGTAAATTTTCTGTACATTGTTCATGTACTATTTATGGAAACCCACATGACTGCTACACTTGCGGTATTTCTTTACCATGACTAAATAACAGAATAAGCAGCCCTTTTTAGGGCACAATTGGAAAATTATTCAATGTGGAGTTTTTTTTTTTGAACGACAAGGTTGAACTTGATTGACTTTTCTAACTTGAGTTACTATGTATTGTTTAGTGAAGCTACATAAAATAATTGACACAAATATTGAAAAGGAATGAAAGGAAATTGACATAGAAAGGCTTTTTATCAGTGTCATAAAACAAGATACACAAGATAATAAATCTAGCATTGTTTGTTAATAGGTTTTTTTGAGAAAATAATGTGGAATTTCTTCTTATTAAATCTAAATAATTATATATATATATGCATTTAGTAATGAGATTGTGGGTAGACGGAAAAATATGTAGCTAAAATGTATATACTGCAATTACACCTTGCTGCTTATTTTGGGTATTTAGCTTTTCCTAAACATACAGTATCATTATTTATGAAGTTAATGAGCTAATTACATAATAATTACTGAAACATGTAAATTGCGGAAGGTTAAAGACAAGTTAACATTGAATGTGACCGTCTTTTCTGAAAGTTCAAGGTACCATATGTAAGTGATGAATATAATCGATTTTTTCATGAATACCCTAAATATGAACATTTTGGTTGCAAAAAAATAAATACATTTGCAATAATTATGGAAAAGGTTGAATGACATTTCTGGGCAGCCCATTGAGTTTATTCACTAAAGTCAATCACCCATAACATTAGGACCACCTGCCTAATATTGTGTAGGTCCCTCTTTTGACCCGTCAAGGCATGGACTCCACTAGACCTCTGAAGGTGTGCTGTGGTATCCGGCACCAAGATGTTAGCAGCAAATCCTCTGGAAGTTCTGGAAGTTGCGAGGTGAGGCCTCCATGGATGCATCCCGGTGCCGTATGTTCTCCAGATAAGCAAGGCACCCGGCCATCCACGTGATGTACAAGAAAACGTGATTCATCAGACCAGTCACCTTCTTCCATTGCTCCTTGGTCCAGTTATTTTGCGCACGTGCCCATTGTAGGCGCTTTCGGCAGTGGACAGAGGTCAGCATGGGCACCCTGACTGGTCTGCGGCTATGCGGCCCCATATGCAACAAACTCCGATGCTCTGTGTATTCCAACACCTTTCTATCAAAATCAGCATTAACTTTTTCAGCAAGTTGAGCTACAGTAGTGCGTCTATTGGATTTGACTGCACGGGCTAAGCTTCGCCCCCCCTTACGTGCATCCATGAGCCTTGGCCGGCCATGACCCTGTCGTCAGTTCACCGCTTTTCCTTCCTTGGACCCCTTTTGATAGTTACCAACCACTGAAGACCGGGAACACCCCACAAGATCTGCGGTTTTGGAGATGCTCTGACCCGGCTGTCTCGCCATCAAAATTTGGCCCTTGTCGCTCAGATCCTGACAAGATTATCTATCTATCTATCCATCCATCCATCCATCTATCTATCTATCTATCTATCTATCTTATCTCTACTATCTACCTATCTATCTATCTATCTATCTATCTATCTACTATCTATCTATCTATCTATCTATCTATCTATCATCTATCTATCTATCTATCTATCTATCTATCTATCTCTAATCTATCTATCTATCTATCTTATATCTATCTATCTATCTATCTATCTATCTATCATCCATCCATCTATCTATCTGTTTATTTAGGCTTTTTAGCAGTGAGTCTGTGTTTTTGCTGTTGAAGCTGCTGCTACCATATGTTGTTTTCCACAATGTAACGATGTGATGCGCTTTAACAAACAAAACCTGGCATCTGTTCAAAAGGTATCCTAAAGAAACACCGACTTTACGGAGAGGATCCTCGATTAGCTCTTATTACGGCCGTCGCTGCACGGATTAAATACAAAAGCAGCACAAGCTGAATATTCTCAGCAAGCAGATCCTCTGGCTGCTCATGCATCTGATGTAAATGTGCGAGGCAGAAGGTCAGACGCGTTCTAAAAATACTACACTTTTTTGGCAGGCAGTCTGCATTAGTGTTAGACCGTTTCTTTAAGGGTTTTCTGGGATTTTGCTGTGTTCTTTGAATCCGCTTAGAATCTTGGAGATACCAAAGAATTGCCCTCGCTTGTGGGTATATATAATGGTTATTCCTGGAAATTAACCTGGGTGCCATGTAATGATGTAAAGTGATTTCTGGACTTTAACGGGAAAAAAAACACTAGCTGTTACTTTAACCCCTTAAGGACAATGGGCCTTTTAACAATGCCTTTTAACAATGCCGTACATGTACGGGCTTTGGCATTAAGGGGTTAAAGATCATTATTAGTCTTTATAATTGTTGGTTATAATGTATGCTTCACCTGTGTCTGTCTGTAATGTTCCCACGATGCCTCTTGTAGGAGAATGGCTTCATTGAGAGGGCAGGGCTAGCTGTGAATGAGGGCGGGGCTAGCCATGCCGGGGCAGAGATAGGCCCGGGAATAAGCTTAAGTGGGAGGAGAAGGGGCAGGAAGTGGGCATGGTCACATGGGAGGAGAGAACTAGGCAACTGACCTGGAGACCCAGGTAAGAACGGCTGCACCCGGAGACTCTGGGTCCAACCTGGACACCAAAACAAGGAGTGCATCCCAATATCTTGACTTGCTATGCATTCAGGTTTTGGTGAGTTCTACTATGATTCAGGTTGCAATGTGTATTGAACTGATGTTGAAAGTTTGTTTCCGGGCAGCTGTAATATTTTTTTTTGGGGGGGGGGGCAGCTCCCCCTGTGTAAAAATATCCGGCCTATAATTAATCTTCGTTATCTGTTAGCGTTCTCATTTAAGAACTAGTACATGGAACATAGTAACACAACTACTTAGGCAATAGAAAGAAAAATTAATAAATAGCGCAATTTCCTTTGAAAAAATACCTTTAATGGGCTCTGTGCAGAAATTATAATTAAGATTTATATAAAAAAAGTTTTGATGTTTCAAGTTCTTTTAAAATTCTTTCATGAAAAGACAAAAAGCAATTTACTTTTAATGCATCTGTAACTTTTTTGGCCAACTCACAAAGCATATCTTATTTATATATATTGTATTTCTCTGATCGTTCTCTCCCGGCAGAGCTTTTTTTTTTAAAAAAAATACTGCAGCTTGCAATGGAGTTTTTTACCCCTGGTTCTTTTCCAAAATGTTCCCAGCTGGGTGAAATCATTAGCAGATTCGCGTAGCATTTTAATTGATTCTCTTAATTTTGTAGAGCAGACATTATAACACGGCCATCCCGAAACACAGAAGGGTTAAATTCTTCAGAAAAGCCGTGTAACATTGAGCTGTGATGTTAGCTGTGGGTTTTCACTCGCTTTCGAGGTGCCTGGGTTCCCCAAAACCTACTAGTACCAAAAATTTACAAATGCGGGGAATGCAGATAAATGCGAAAACCAGAGGAAACTGAGAATGTCCACCTAAAGGGAAGCACTGTGTGGCTACTCCCACTCTCTACCCATGTTTTGCCCCGTTGGTCCAAAACCCCTGGGGCAAAATCAGAGAATTACCAGGAATTCCAACTAGTGTTCTCTGTGTGTGCTTCATCTTTGTTTAATTACAGCTAGGATCTTAATTAATTTGCCTCCTTGGAATTGTCTCCTCTGAGCTTTCCCTCAGGAAGGAGATATTCATAAGGAGGCTTATAGGGGTGATGCCAGGTCAGATGGTCTTGATTCTAAGATGGGTCATAGAGTTCTGTAGGAATTGGTCAGTAATCTTGTTGTCAACCTAATGAATGGAGGAAGAGCATGTTTGGTACCTTCTCCGCCTTGCTCACCTCAAGCTCTCATCTGTCCTCTCCATACGGGAGCCAAGAGAAGGTAGAACTTGGTGGCTAGCCATGGACATGGCTGGGTGAGATCAACTCGGACGAGCTTTGAGACCTAGAACTTCCAGAACTTGCCCTGGTCAGCCCCATGTATGATTAATCTGTAGAAGTAAACACAACATTTTAATTGCGGAACCCTGATGTTGGACATCCATCCACCATGTTTCTCGATAGATCGCCAATATCCAGTGGGCAGACTAAATGGACCAATTGGTTTATACTTTACATTGATCATACACCCTACGCAGTAATCTTATTTTACATATGGTTGCACATTCTGTTCCAATACATTAGCATAATAACATTACTATGGTAACAAAAGCCTTGCTACCATAGATAGAAAACATTTTATATATATATATATATCTTCATCATATGCCGTTTACCACTCAAGGCTGTTTACCTTGTCACATTATGACTGTTTACATGTTTCTCATGGTAAGTTTTTCCACACAATTACAACATCAATGAGATTTGCCATCCAAGAGCACTATGTCACGGACTGGGTCCATACGGATGACAGAGGACCCAGCGCGCCCGATGTTTGTATGCAGGAGTCACGATGCAGTAGTGGAGTTTGGGCAGGGCCTGGTTGCAGGGTGACCACACTCACCCAGGTGTTTGGCTGCACTACCCTAGGTGCTCAACACCTGGGTGAGTGTGGTCGCCCTGCAACCAGGCCCTGTCTACTCCACTGCTGCATCGTGACTCCTGCATACAATCTTCGGGCGCGCTGGGTCCTCTGTCATCCGTATGGACCCAGTCCGTGACACACTAGAGTATTATCTCTTTGGCATTGGTGGTGGAAGAATGATAACTTCTATAGGATACAAAAGCTGTCCTCCATCAAGAAACCACGCTACATCTATTCACCAGAACAATGCGTGAAAAGGAATCATCCACAACGGCCATTTTGTTAAGGAATCATTAAACATCTGTCCCGCTTTCATTCTAACTAATTTATTTTTAGACACATGTACACGTTCTGATAAAGTTTCATAATTCCTGGTTCTACTAAACCATTATTTTTCAAAGCTCTGGAAACGGGAATTTAGAAGGGTGTGGACTCAACGACCAAAGGGTTTAAAAGTTTTATTACCCCTACACTGCATATGGGGCAATTGTCAGACACCCCCTTTGTTAAATGGTAGTTCATAAAACCCAATGTTTGAGTTTTTATTTATAGACGTGTGTTCCCATTTACTTAGTGGCCACAGTGCCACTATCAACTGGGGCCATAAAGTTACTCTTAACCCCTTAATGACAAGGCCCCTACATGTACGGGCTCAAAATGCCTTGTTTTCAATGGGTTTAGGGACCGCCCATTGTCCTTAAGGGGTTAAAGAGCATGTTTTTTTAATGTTTTTGCCTACAAAATATCCTTATTTACTAATATAAGAGTCCCAAAAATGTCACTGGATGGTCATGACATACAACCACAAACTTTTCACAGCAAAAATCTTTCAGCTGTTATCAAAAGGTTACTTGCTCATAATTGCAGCTCTTTGTCAACTTACAATTTACTTGTGCTTGTCTCTTGGCATAAGCAGAATGCGCCATTCATGACAGGAGGCATTTTGCTGAAAACCTGTAAAATCTTGCATTAGTTCCAAGTGTATATTTCTAGCCAATTCAACCGAAACAACTCAAGTCATAATAGTATTTGAAAGAAGGAATTCTGGGGTGGAGTTCTATTTTTTTTTGTCTGTTTGTTTGTTTGTTTATGTTTCTTGTAAAACTGGAAAATTCTTTAATATAAGAAAACTCATTTCAAATATGCCTGGCCGCATATAAAAACATGGCGTACGGTCAGGCGTCTCAGATCTCGGCCGCACTTACGCCATCAGGCGGTGCCAGGGCTGCCTCGCCACCGCCAGCCTGGCCCTAATCTCAGCCCTCAGTATGTAAATGTGTAAAAATAACGGAAAAGTAACCCTTTAAGTAACGCTTAGCTGTCTCACATGCATTGTTAAACCATTGGCACTTTCACTCCTTGTACCTTAAACTTAGATTGTAAGCTCCTTTGAGCAGGGCCCTCCTTACCTTTTTTGTACAGCGCTGCGGACTATGATGGCGCTAACATAATCAATACATTATATTTTAACCCCTTAAGGACAATGGGCGGTCCCAAAACCCATTGAAACAATGCATTTTGAGACCGTACATGCACGGGCTTTGTCATTAAGGGGTTAAGCTTTATAATGAAGCAGTAGATTAATGATGTGTTGGTAATGTATGTGGGTAGTGTGTACCGTGCATCACAAACCAACTACCACCTAAACCCCACCAATTAACGACACAGAGACTGAAGTTGGATAAAACAGGCCACAGCATATTTTATTAAGAATAACCACAAACACTGTGTTGGCCTAAACACCATAAACCAATAAACATAAATACACAATAAACCACACAAGAAATAGTAAATACAAATATACATAACACATAATACATTCAAACATAGCCAACACAGGAACTGAATTAACCCCGTCCTTGCCGGCCGCTCACCACTGTACAATCCAGACCACAGGTGCTCACCTCCCCCCTCGTCCAAACAAAAATGACAGCTACCTTCCGCTGTCCCACAACTAATGCTAACCACCAGCCGACCATAAGCTCGGTGGGCACGTCCAATAACATTGACAGCTAACTTCCGCTGTCCCAGAACTAATGCTAACCACCAGCCGCTCGGTGGGCACGTCCAATAACATTGACAGCTAACTTCCGCTGTCCCAGAACTAATGCTAACCACCAGCCGACCATAAGCTCGGTGGGCACGTCCAATAAAAAACACCAGAGGTTAGGGGAGGATTGAGCCTTCCTTCACACCAGCATCCAAACTCCATCACTTACCAAAACCAGACCGGCAAGGACACACAAACCGCCAGCTGTGACAAAAGAAAGAAAGTTAGTACACAAAAAATAGGGAGGGAGGGTGGGAAGCAGGTAAGTCTGTTGACTGTCTCTGGAAAAATGACAGTGACCGGGGTCACCCAGAGGGCACCCTTTATCCCCTAGTGACTCCCGCCCCTACATTTACATACCCCAATCAAAAACACACATGCCCTGAGCATGCACTCACCCACACACATACATGCTCCCTGTCCATTTAGCTACGCTGATTCCCAGGAGCCTTGTATGTGGGTAGTGTGTACCGTGCATCACAAACCAACTACCACCTAAACCCCACCAATTAACGACACAGAGACTGAAGTTGGATAAAACAGGCCACAGCATATTTTATTAAGAATAACCACAAACACTGTGTTGGCCTAAACACCATAAACCAATAAACCTAAATACACAATAAACCACACAATAAATAGTAAATACAAATATACATAACACATAATACATTCAAACATAGCCAACACAGGAACTGAATTAACCCCGTCCTTGCCGGCCGCTCACCACTGTACAATCCAGACCACAGGTGCTCACCTCCCCCCTCGTCCAAACAAAAATGACAGCTACCTTCCGCTGTCCCACAACTAATGCTAACCTCCGGCCGACCATAAGCTCGGTGGGCACGTCCAATAACATTGACAGCTAACTTCCGCTGTCCCAGAACTAATGCTAACCACCAGCCGACCATAAGCTCGGTGGGCACGTCCAATAACATTGACAGCTAACTTCCGCTGTCCCAGAACTAATGCTAACCACCAGCCGACCATAAGCTCGGTGGGCACGTCCAATAAAAAACACCAGAGGTTAGGGGAGGATTGAGCCTTCCTTCACACCAGCATCCAAACTCCATCACTTACCAAAACCAGACCGGCAAGGACACACAAACCGCCACAAACCCCGCTGTTTAACCCCTTAAATCAGCGGGGGCCCCCACCAACAAAAGCCATGGCCTGACCGATTGCCTCCTGGAGTGCCAATTTCAAAATATCTAAACCAATATCATTGAGACGAACACCAATGCTTCAAAACAAATTAGCGGCGTCCCTCTCAAACACCCTGTGCCTAACTGGCACACCGTTAACACTAGCCCCAAACTTAGATACCCAACGATTCAACTTAACCCGCAACCGCTCCAGCGCCAGCTGGCTAGTCGCCTGCCGCCAGAAATTCTGAGACACTACCTCGGACCACACCAGCTGAACCTCCGGGAATAACACCAGAATCCTAGACAAATCCCTAAGAATGATATCCCCTAAGGAGCTAACCGGACCACCCCTAGATCATTCCCCCCCGAGGTGAATCACTAGAACTGACAGGGAACCTAACAGCCTGGATAAGTTTGGAAAGGAGATGAACCCACCGCATCCCCCGCTTCCCAAACCACCACACCTCAACCCCCAGAGGGGAGAACCCCAACTGTGCCCCATTCGGGCGTACCTCCACCCTCTCCCTACCCCAGAAGACGAATGAGTGTCCGATGAGCCAAACTTGAGGAAGGACCGTACCCACAAAACAGAAAACATTAAGCAGACATATCCAAACGAACGTAAGACCTAAAATGCCCCGATCACCAACGCTCAACACGCTGCACCGA
>VKOC01035291.1:0-11477 GCA_009364415.1 Spea multiplicata | reverse complement strand
CACACACACACACACATTCATTCATTCACAGATTCATTCCCTCAATCATGCATACTCATTCAAACCCCCTCGCCCACCCCCTTACCTGCACTGCAGCTCTCTCGATGCCGCTTACAGACTTCAGCAGGGGGCGCGGCCTCCCGCTGTGTTCTCTTGCACAGAGGAAGCAGGAATGGAGCAGAGTAAGGTGATGTCACGTGAACTCTGCTGAGTTCCGCTTCCTCTGTGGAGTACAAAAGACCCTCCCAGAGGTAAGCAGCAGGGCTCTTATGATCCCGGTTGCCCTGGTTGCTGATCTCACGCGGGCCGCACCTCGAGGTGCCACGGGTCGCTTTTGGCCCGCATGCCGCATGTTGGAAGCCCCTGCTCTACTGGTATATTCCCTTCCCCATTCAAACATACACAGGCCACTCCCATCCTCAAGAAACCCTGCCTTGATCCAAATTCCCCTGCTAACTACCGCCCCATATCACAACTTCCATTAAAATCTCGTAGAAAAACTCATCTATGATCGTCTAACCCACTTTCTCTCTTCAAACGGCTGCTCGACCCCCTGCAATCTGGTTTCTGCCCACAGCACTTGACAAACTGCTCTCACCAACGACCTATCTGCTAAAAACAATGGCCATTACTCTATCTTAATCTTACTTGACCGCTCTGCTGCTTTCGACACAGTCAGCCACCCCTTCCTCCTACAGACTCTCAGTTCTCTTGTTGTCAGTGACACTGCTCTCTCCTGGATCAACTCATATCTTTCCAACAGATCCTTCTCTGTGCCTTTTGCTGGCATCTCCTCCTCAATGCCTCTGTCTGTTGGAGTACCTCAGGGTTCTGTCAGGGTTCTGTCCTGTCTACTATTTTCCATCTATACTTTCTCACCTGGAAAACTTATCGACAGCTTTAGCTTCAAATATCACCTCTATGCACACAAATCTATCTCTCCGCCCCCAATCTCTCTGCATCTGTCCTCTCTCAGATCAGCAGCTGCCTATCTGGCATCTCTTACTGGATGGCTTCTCACCACCTCAAAAGAAATATGTCTGAGACCGAGCTCCTTTTAATCCCTCCCTTTAACTCTATTCTCCTCTCTGACCTTTCTATCACTGTTGATGGTGCCACTATCTCTCCATAGATAACTCTAACCTATCTTTTATCCCTTGCATCAAATATTGCCACAACCAACAACGGAACCTTTCCAAAGTGTGTCTATTCCTGACTACCAGCACCGCTAAACAACTGATGCACTCCCTCATAATCAATGCCTCTGCCAGACTAATCAATCTCACCCGACGCTCCGCATGTGCCGCAACTCTCTGCGAGTCACTCCGCTGACTCCCCATCCGTAGCAGAATTAAATTCAAAATACACACTCTATGCTACAAAGCTCACACTAACCAACACTGACCTGCTCCTCGCATCTTCACTCATCCCCTCCTCCCCTGCCAGCCTACACGACTTCCCTCGCGCGGCACCAACCCTGTGGAACTCTCTTCCCCGTGCTGTCCGACTCGCACCACCTACACCGACACAAACTCCCCCCCCCCGATGAACATCATTCACTACCACGCAGTCCTCACCTCCCGTTTCTCACCTCTTATCCACCTAGATTGTAAGTTCCTGCCGGAACAGGGCTCCTCATTCCTCTTGTATCTGTATGTCAATTGCTGTATTGTCCATGTCGTCATCTTTGTACAGCGCTGCGGAATCTGTCTACCCTTTATAAATAAAGTATAATAATAATAATAAATACAGATGTGCTGGTGTTATGTTGTTACTCCTGGGGGCTGAGTCGCTGACCTAATGAATTAGATTTACGATAAATAAGATCTGAATGCTAATCTCGGCGACTGTAATTTTCATGACCAGCTGTATAAGGCAGGTCCCTTGTGTGTGTTGGTAATTTAGAGTTGATCAGCCAAGTACAAGACTTGCATTGCATAGCGTTAGATGAAAAAAAAGGTTCATCACCTAGAAAATGTGATGAAAAGATAACGGCAAATCCCACAGCGCTTCACCAGAAGAGACGGCCTCAGTGTTTGCTCATGCGGCAGCGTGTAATGATGTAATGATCACACACATGCGGGGATCATATGGGGCCGTACCGTGCCATTGCCTTGAAGACAATACCCATGAGACGTGGCAGCTGCCGTTTCTGTTATATAGACGCTATTGTCAGCGGATGCAGCCAGACACCGCTCCGAAGGCTTCTTACAACCGGCGTCCTCATTTGGAAGAAGTCCAGGGAACCTTGGAAGGCCCTGGAGGGAACTCATTACAGGGAGGTTAGACAGTAAAACCTGGCATTTGCTTTTTACAACCTTCCTGCCAGGTCGTCTGTACTTTAGGCTGTCTGGGCAATTAGAGGGCACAGCTCACTAAACACTGGGCAAATCTGTCCCATAGTCTTGCCTGCCCACCCCGCGCACTTACCATCTGTCTGCTCCCAGGGTGAGCAGATACAACACAACGCACTCAAATTATTGGGGCTGTCGTGCAAATAATCACAGTTTATTGTGACTTGGCACGTTGATCTAATTGTATGACTTTACTGTGTGCCCATAACGTTCCACGCACCGAGGTATTCGCTAAGCGCTATAAAAAGCGTATACTATTTTGTGCAGGGCAGCGTATTTTGAGCCATTGTCCAGCTTTTTGCAGTCCAAAGAGAAGCTGGTTTTATGCGGCTTCTAAAAAGGACTGTCGGAGTGCGGCAAGCCAATTGCTGTCTAGTTGTAGTCAAGCACATATTGAGCATGTGCGGTGCCTGGGGGTACCTTTTGAGACTTTGTGGCCCAGTGGCAATTTTCCAGGGGAATGGGGCCTGGTGGCTCTTTTCTATACATGGGGTGGGGTAGTGGAAGGAGGTGGAGGTTGGGACATTTGTACTGGGCCCCAGGATTTCTAATGGCAGCCCGGCAGGGGATTGTGCATTAACGGCACCCAACGGCACTCAGCAGCACACCGGGTAGGAAAGCCGTTAAACAGTACAATAAAATCCTCCATGTTTCCTACTCTAAGCTTCTTGAGTCTCTTGTTGGGGGGTAATGAACAAAGTGACACAGAAATCCCACAATGCCATCGTGCCTTGATTGTAGTCAGCGCCATGTCTCCCAAGTGACGCAACCAATTGTAACAAGCAATACTAAAAGATAAAATGATATAAACAATATAGTTTGATATGTTTAAAAAGTTTGTTATCTTGGGTACGGATGTTTCTGCTTGTGGTCATGTAGCTGCTTTCTCATTTATGTCCCGTGTGCCATCGCACCCAAAGTACGTGCTGTTTGTTTAAACAGCTGCTGGTATCTGGGAAAAAATAATAATTCTCTTTGAGGTCTGGTAGAGATTATTCAGGTAAGATTAGTAGCGACAGGATTATAGTGGACTTGTTGACCGTGGACCACACTGATCAGTATAGGAACCGTATGAAAGTGTCACGGGAGGCCACGCCGCTCTTTTATTTGATAAGCATCTCTCCGCATTTAGCATTTGTCGAATAACGTGTTTTCAAACCGAAACCAGATGAAGAGGCTGCCTGTTTTCGGAGCTTGTCTACATTTGATTGGATTACATGCGAGCGCTCTATCTACAGATAAACTGCTTTAAGCTTAGATTATCCGAGCTTGTAATGTTTTGTGGCCAGAGTGTGTTTACTGCAGGGATTGTTATTTTGGTGATTTATTCTGATTGACAAAGGAAACGGTCCCTTATCTTTCAGCCGGCACCGAGCCTGCTCTGCCAGACAAAGCAGGTGTCTGAGAAAGTGTTTTGCTGGAACAATTGTGCGGACAATGCCGGCCGAGAGTGTTTGAGGCTTTTTATCGCCGAAGCTTTCGGATGTGTGGGTTGATTCGAAAGAGATAGGAGCGTTCAAATACATCAAGAGCTTTTCTGACGTCCAGCAGAGAGGGCATATGTCAGATATGAACACTTTCAAGATGAGGGATCCGTGCCTACGATCTGGGGGAGGGCGACTTAAAGGAGCCGCAAGAAACCACTTTATACCAATGTTCCCAAAATCCACTAAACTCTGCGAGGGGAAAGAAACGCCAGGGCTTGATCATCCGAAATGCGCTCTTCAGCGCTATACTGGTGATTCGTATGAAATCCCGCTTAACTAGTCTAATGATCTTTCCTTACAGAATCCATCTAACCGTCATTAGGAAACAAACCCCACATTCTGCAGGATTGCTAAATATAACTAAATTTAAACTCAATTTGTCATCTAATAGTCATGTTAATAAAATGACATCTACGTGAGACCCCTGCACCTTCCCTCTCAGATGGTTTCCGTGTATCACGGAGACATCGGCTCGAAACTACACCTCATCAGACTGTAACCTTTACCGTTATTCTGTCTCTATCACAGAGCTGTCAGAATGAAGAGGATGACGAAGAAAAAGAGAAAACTTTTGAAGTAAGAATCCTTTTATTCGCGATGTACCCGTGTGCTGTGTGGCTTGTAGCCTTCTGAGCGAATGTGGCAGCATCCCTAGAACCGTTCCGGGTAATTACAGTAATTGGCCGTTCCTTATCGGCCGCGGCCGCCGACAGATAGGACCCAGAGTGTGACATGTTAAGCTGTTAGCTGTGCTGCGGCTTCGAGAACTGCCGCTGCTGCCGCTAGATTCTAATCGCCGGGCATGTTAGAAATGCATAGCGTTTTTCACGTTACTTTATACCTTTAGGAAAAAGAAATGGAAAAACAGAAGACGTTGTACCAGCAAGCTCGTCTGCACGAGAGAGGAGCGGCTGAGATGGTTTTACAGATGATCAGTGCAAGTAAAGGTAACATCAAGTCGAAATATGTGCTGCCAACTCATCTCATGTATACCAACTGAGAGATGTCACGCAGGGCCTTACCTATGGATCAGAGACTTAGAAATGGTCCAACGAAATTTCAGAGAGTTTGCCTTGCTGGCCACATTTTTCCTAATGCAAGTCATAGATCCTCCATGTCCTCTTTTCCATTTATTTCTCCCCTGAAACCATATTCCATCCTCTTACCCTTCTCTCACACCCTGGCCTTTTCCCCAGCGTTATCGTAATTCCATGAACTTCAACGATTATCTCTGGCAGTATCCCTTTCCTGGGGTATCTTCCTTGGTGATCTATAGGAAAAAAACATACATGTGTGGGTTTTCATCTATCACACCCAGGAAAACTGTACACCATCTCCATTGTAACCAATGGTACAGAGAGGGTATCTGGGAACAGATGATTCCCTGTATGATCCGAGGTGTAGAGTGTTTGTGCTGCCCGGTCGGTCGCCCCACTTCCCTTCTGCTCAGACTATATGTATTGCCGTAGGTATTTGACCATTACTTACTATTTCGATGCCTTTTTCATTCAGGTGAAATGAGCGACATGGTGGTGGAAACCCTGAAACTTGGAATTGCTGTTCTCAATGGCGGTAATACTGTCGTGCAGCAGGTAAGGTTATCATAGGAAAGAAGGATGCTTTGGTTCCTGTGCAAAGAATTGTCTGAAACTATGTTTGGGATGCGTCCTCAGTGAACAACGTCCATGGTGGCATGTCCATTAATTCCCAGGAAGAGACTTTCCTCATTTATCATAACCGATCATAACAAAGTAAATATGAAAGAAAATAACATTTAACGTGTTATTTAGTTTCCTATAGAAGAATGCTCTCTATCGTGACACATGCTTAGTGATAGTGCTTAGGTAATTGTTGGGTACATATGAGAAGAACAAACTATATCAGGTCTCACCCCTCTAATTCCAAAATCAAATACCCTATATCTATGAGGAGCCACGCATCCATTATGAATATTAACATTAAGCACATGCCATCATTATGGGTTAAAGAACATAATTCAGTCTATCACAATTCAGTCGTTTTTCATTACTTTATCCTAACCTTATTTACTAAAGACTTTGGGGGGGGGGGTAAATGAACTTGTGTGTTAAAGAATAAACTAGAATATAATAGAAATGCTGTGGAGTGCGCTGTGCAAAATCAGAATGTTCTCACTTTGTTCACCATTAGAGACAAAAAATAACCTCTAATAGTTAATATACTTTGTATTCTACAGAAAATGTTAGATTACCTCAAGGAGAAAAAGGATGCTGGCTTTTTCCAGAGCTTGTCGGGACTGATGCAGTCGTGCAGGTGAGAGCGTAAGGGCAACAATATCCGGACACGAGTTGGCGCTCTAATTTCTCCGTAGCCGTCAGAGACGTCCCTTTGCTTCAGCCTTGATAAAGTGCGCAGCTATTATTGCCGACCTCCAGTTTCACAACAATAACAAATATTTTGGCTCAAAACACAACCGTCGGCACAGATCTGCAAAAAGCATGATGCGGTCTTGACATTGAGCCCAGTCCCGTGCTCTCGTTCTTACCCCTTTTTATTTGGAGCTTGTACACCAAACCCACGGTCTCCACGAGAGTCTTGATAAACTATACAAAGCCTACTTGGGAAGGGGCATGCTCGGATTCTGAAGGTCAATCTGTAATTTTGTTTTAATTCACAGCGTCCTTGATTTGAATGCGTTTGAAAGACAGAACAAAGCAGAAGGCCTTGGCATGGTAACAGAGGAAGGCACTCGTGAGTATCCGTGTAGGAGAGTAAACGCCGGTCCTTCTTGAAGAGCAGCCATGATAAAGGCCCCTTGAAATAATTGACAAAGATTCTCTAATATAAACCGTTTGAATTGTCTTCTGGGTAGAGTATAACGTGTTGAGCCTGCACGTAACAAGTGAGGAGTGGTAAGCGTGAGACCGTCATCTTACGCCGTGACAAATGGGCATATGTGTCACTTGATGAAGTCATTGCTTTCTAATTGACTTTGATGCTACAAATATACCCATGTCATAATCCATCAATTTTATTCTTCAAAAGCAACACCATCTCTCCTACAAGTAACGCATTTCGTGGATTAGGAAGCAAACAGAATTTCCGCAGTTGTGTGTTTCTCTAAATTCCATGTTTGAGTGTAGCTAAGAAATAGCAGTAATCAATGCATGTACATTAGGAAACGTTCTATGTATGTTTGGCGCTGCTTTTAATGTTTATCACTTGTTTGTGTGTTGGAAGCTCATTCTGGCGGCCTTAAGAGCAGAGAAAAACAAATGACATCACCTACTTGAGTTCAGATAGCCTTTCGCTTTAGAACCAAATATTTATAAAACATTAACGCTAACCGGAAAGCAGAACGTACGGAGCCTAGACTGTTGTAGTACGTAAAGAAGTAAATTGTTATTTTTAGCACTTAACTTTTATGGATTAACTGTCATTTTTCTCACCATTTCTCCATGTCTCTCTTTCTGCCTTGTTTGCTGTGAAGTCATTGTCCGGGAAAGGGGTAAGTGATATTTAAATTGTTGTTTTGATTCTTCTATAATTAGGTTTCATTTCAACCATATGATCCAAGTTTGATGTCATGCTGCAGGCGCCATGCTGTTTCACTGTGTAAAGCGGTTGAGAATGTTTAATCTGGTTAGCATGGCGCTGTAGACGTTAATTAGCTATTAAATGTGTCACTAAATATTCTTTCCTTTTATTTGTTTTCCCTTCATATTATATTTTCCTTACCATACATAATACCATCCTTGCACCCGATTCAATTACAGACAAAGGGGACAGAAAAATAGCTGCAGACAACAGCAGTTGATTCAATGTTTCCGTTCTGATTCTCTACATTTGTGTTTCCCAAGAAGATGTTCCTGTGCTGTAATGATAATAATGATATAGTGATGTTTTAAATTGTAATTTGTGGCAGAGGCTTCAGCTTCTGAAATCTAAGGAACATAGAACAAGATCTCAACATCCATGAAACAAGAGCGTTTAAACATGATTGCTAATGATGTCAAAACAAATGTTTGTTCCAGGGGAGAAGGTTCTACAGAATGATGAGTTCACACGAGACCTCTTCAGGTTCCTTCAGCTTCTGTGTGAAGGTCATAACAATGGTAAGAAGTGCATATGCTTGCATTCCTTCCCCGGCGTTTTTTTACCAAGCTTAATCGAGGTTTTTGGGTTTTTTTAGCCCCGTTGAGGATAAACGATTGCATAGATATCGTGGACCTGGCTTGCCTATTACATTACATTTTGTAGAGTAGCAGCCAATTCTGTAGAATTTTCTGTTTTAATGAAAAAAAGCCACCGTTTATGCGACCAATGCTTTGTCTTTGTGTCGCTCAGATGCGATTATCATAATGAGAGTTTATCATGTTGTGCGTTTGTGTGTCAAAGTGACCCGAAGCCCTTGTGATGCAGCATCAGAATAATCATAGCACCAGACCTGACTCTTCCAAGAGTGCAGGAGTGCAAGCTGATGTCAAGCGGGCGCAAACATCTTCTTCTATAAACTAGTACCCAGACTTTCTTATATGTTTCTTGTTGCTTTGTCTTTCTTTATGAATCAGGAATTAGCAATAGATTTGTGCAAATGGACAACAAATGTTCTTTCCCGCCTCTTAAGAGAAAACAAAATGTGTTGGTGTCTCCCTGCCGTCTCCACCGGCCGCTTCCATGTGTCTGTCTCCTTTTCCACAGCCACTTTTCCCCTCTTGCTTCGTCCTATCCTTCTGTCTTCTTTCTTTATCCCCTTCTCCCCAATAGCAGCACCGTCAACTGGCCTCCCCGGAGCCTCCACACACCCTCTATCCATGGACTCCTTAGTGCTGTCACTCCCTTATTCTGCATTATTCTTACGATGAATATACAATATATAGCTAAATATTTTGATACCCCTTTTTTAAAAAGAGACGAGGAATACGATGAGACATTTATTCAGGAGTAGGTCATCACATCTGTCTTAGATGAATAATGGGATAGATAAGACCGGTTTGATGCCTGTTTAATAATATGTTCTCTCAGACTTTCAGAATTTTCTCCGAACTCAGATGGGCAACACAACCACAGTTAACATCATCATTAGCACGGTGGATTATCTTCTTCGCCTTCAGGTAATTTACGTACAGTTTGTCATATCGCGCTTGTGTGTAACACACACCAGCTAACAACTCAAGCGCGTCCTTCCATCTAGAATCATAGAACATGCTTGGAGAATAGATCCAACACTCGCAAAGCTATGATAGTTCATCTGGTCGAATTTCTGGACCAGGTGTTTGGGATTGTCTCCTCGATATGTCAGTCTCTCCACAAAGGCTTGGACTGGGATTTACCAGTATTGGGGACATCTCAGCTAGCAAGTCCCCAAGTATGCCTCTTCATTCAAGATTGCCATTTTTATCAGACCACTACATTTTTGTACAGCTTTTCACAATGGGCTCGCATTCAGAATTCTGAGCGTTTGCGCGGTTTCATCCTAGCTAGGAAACTCTCTACAGTAAAGATAATGAAGGGGTAAGAAGTTACGCCAACGCCAAAACCCCCCCAAAATGTATCTGAACAAGGAGGAGAACCTTCCATGACTCTTCACTGATTTGGCATGTTTAATCAACAGGTTTATTGTGGTTTGGCCTCAGCTTATACAATAGGAATCTGATTCCCTGTATAATGCATGGGGATATTGTACATCTGCTGCTGCTTAGCATCAGAAATGTGACATTGTTCCGGTAAACAAGCAAACAAGTGTCTGATTTAGAGATTCTTTTCTTGCATCTTGCAGAGGGGAAATATTTTGAGATGGATTTCATATTATGAAACCAGTAATTGGTGCAAGGGAGTTTAAGCGACTGAGAGCTTTGTAGATAGTATTTGTTACCTTGGAGAACTTTTTGTTCATCAGCAGAACATAAAGACTCTTATTTTTCTATTCCGGCCATTGGTAGGATTGGTATTTGGTTACTGGCAATAACTTTCTTTTTTGTTGACCAGAAGTTGCCATGCGCTCGGTCTCTTTTTATTAATCTTTAAAAGCCATAAGTTAGAATAGTTCGGGGCCGAGATATGTGTGTTTCATGCACCTTTTAAAACCGACCCTGGGACCACCCAGCAGGACCAAACTTAAAAATCAAATGACCAGCCGCTGAAAAGCCACGCATGTGCGGCTCCCTGTTAGATTAATGTCGCCACGCCGTTTCGCTCTGGCACTAAGGAACCGGATCCTCCGCAGTAAAGGTGAGAGGCCGATGCCATCATCACCTGCCCACTGGGCATTCACGTGGTTTGCAAGATGACAAGTTTGGCCCCGGTGGGAAATCTCGATGAAACCTGGTATATACTGCCAACCAGTGTTATACGAAATCATAAAATGTACGATTTCAGAGACCCTGGTTCATGAAACTGTACATTGTGTTCTGGAGAGCACTAGCTCGATTCAGTGGCCCATTTAGGCTTCAGTTGGTGTTAATGGTGGTGGGAAATGTTTGGCTAAACTTGAATAGCCCCTCCGAGATGTTAGATGCCAACTTGAAAACCAAATCTCCCAACCGTAATTAAATGATACCTTGAATCATTAGTTTGGGATATGTTGTGTATTGTGTATTCTCTCGTGTTTTGGAATTGATGTGCCTGATGTAACCGCTGCACTTTCTCTTCAGGAATCTATCAGTGACTTTTACTGGTATTACTCCGGGAAAGACGTGATCGATGAATCAGGACAACACAACTTCTCCAAATCCCTGGCAGTGACCAAACAAATATTCAATTCACTTACAGAATATATTCAGGTAAGAAAATCCCGATAGCATTATTCTGGTTTATTAGTAACAAATGGGTTGTTGTAAGCTTGGAGCTGATCACTGTGCGTGAATTGGTTTCATGAAACATTGTTGACTCGCAAAGCTAAGTAGTGTATAGAACGATGGTTGGCAGAGCAGAGAGTAGACGGTAGGTGGTGGAGCCGGGCAATATGTGGATATGATTCAGGGCGTGCTTAGTTGTGTTGTCGGATTCAAGGCTTACGATTTAATGCTTAGGTCATTAGAAGCGCTGTATAGTCAGAACCGAGGATATGCTTTAGTGTTAAAAAATGGTTGATCCAAAAATAGTGCTTATTGGGCTGATGTCATAAAAGATCCTTGTTTTAATTTAGCAGAGTTACACTGAAACGGGCCATGCTGCGTCTTCACAGTGTTCCGGTGCATTCTAGTTCATGGTTGAGGTTAAATTTAGTTGTTAACCGAGCCTCGGCCTTCCTAACTGTAGCCTTCATCACAAACAACGCATCAGAAAGTAGTCTGAGCCCACAAATCTGAGATAGGGCAAAAACCGCAATGGACATAAAGTAATATATAATCCAAACTTTATCTTACACCTGGGCGCCAGTAGGCTGAGGTACATTATGAAGGCCATTACATTATACAGGATCAGCCAAGCTGTTTGCGCAGCGGAAGCTCACTGGGCTTGGACCTTTATAATAATGCATAGCAAAGTCAAGACGTTTAAAATGCAGCCGTCCTGCCGCCTGTCTCTTTCGGCGTAGAAAGGTGAGAGGATCCCCTGAACCTGGCCGGATGCTGATCGCGGGAGTGCAGCAGTATTTTCATTTGCTAGAATTGAGATCTGTTTATCATTTATGCGAATTATTCACAGTAGGCAGCAG
>VKOC01035278.1:0-10781 GCA_009364415.1 Spea multiplicata | reverse complement strand
ATTATTATATACCTGTGGCTTTAAATCTGCTACCACCCTCTGGAGCACTCAGAACTCATTACTAGGATCAGGTGTGCCTTGTTACCTGGGTTGAGCCCTAGTCCATACATCCAGCTGGGCCTTGTTACCTGGATTACCCTGCCTTTATGAACCTGCCCTTCAGTCAGGGCCTTTGTATTGAAGTCTATGGACTTTCCAGCTGTGGCTCTGGACCTGTACTGTTCCTGGTTCCCTGCTTTTGTGTCCTTCCAAGTGGACTCCCCGCTTTTGTGTCCTTCCAAGTGGGCTCTCTGTCTGTCGTGCCCTTCCAAGCGGGCTCCCTGCCAAAAGACTTATTACCGGTATTTTATTTTGCCATACATCCGGTTTCTTGCTTAGACTGTATTACCCTTATTTGCTGGTCCTGTTATATACATAAAATACACCGCATTACCTACATTTCTGCTTGTGTTGTCTTTGTCTGCGTAATCATGCACCGTGGGTTACAGACTGAACCCCAAGTATCCCCTGCGCATGGGCTCCTACCCGACCTGAGAGATTTGTGGTTTTGTAATCTGCATTTCTAATCGATACATTGATAATTTTAATAGTTAAATACCACTGCACGAGTTTATTTGCTAATAAATTATAATTGAATAAACTAATATCTCTTGACAAATTCGTGCATCTCTTTTTCATTTTGCAATAAATGTTCTTGTTCCAGTTTGCTCTATACCTGCCAATAGAGCTTTCCTAATATTTGACTCTCTTGTCCCCCAGATGATCTTAAGGATAAAACAAACACAAATTATTTACTTTTGTCTAAAAAGCTCTTGTTTCTGAAAAACCTTGAACTGTCCATTCAGAACTAAACCAATATTTGCATTGTTGTAGTTAGCCTCCAGACTGTATGTGAGTAACCGCGAGTGGGAGTGTATCTGGCAATGTGTGAGTGTGATTGTGCTTAAGTGGGTGTGTGAGTGTGCGTGTAATTTAAGGCTGACTCACATTCGGGCAGAGGACACACCAGAGGCAGTTGTCCAGCCCTGACACACGATGCTGCCCCGGGTTTTGTACGCGGGGTTAATCCTAATGCAGGTCTCCTGGACCCTGGAGACCAAATTGTGAGTAACCCTTTAAATGTTACATGAACTCAGTATGTTTTATGCGTGTCTGAAAGGCACAGATTCACCACTTAAATGAATATAACTTGTGGTTTTTACCCCAATCTCAGGGTTAGGGTGAATAGATGCATTCTTATGGTCTGGAGCTGACTCCTTCATATTCTACTCTAATTTAATGATATCTAAACATGCTTTTTATCACTACTGTGCCTTAGCTTTATTCCCTACTTGAATACAGGTGACTTAGGAGGTAAAGATATACTGAACTAACATGTTATGGACCATTATTTGAACCATTAGAGGCTAAGGTTTAATGTAAGGAATTTTAATTTACTGCATTTTCCAATTTCTACAGATTTTCTTTTTTGCATTGCCCTGCCTGCACCTAGATCAATTTACAAGATATAGGTTAATATAAGTAATATTATATTCATGATCTTTTTTTATTTTTTTTATGCAAGAGTTTAGTATGCTAACCCTTAACATGCCCAAAGTATTAACCCCTTAAGAACAATGGGCCCTTACATTTTTGAGCCCTTACGTGCCCGTACGGGCTTTGTCATGAAGGGGTTAACGTTGGATTTACTGTAGCGTTCTGTATCTTTATGTCAATAGCGCATCTAACATCTAATGCTAAGGCATTTCTCTCCAGGCATTATGCTGTGGTTGTCCCTTCCGAGATCATAGCTCTCCGTCCCCAGCTCGCGTGTTTTGACATTGAGGGAGCAAAGGGAGAAAGCAGCATCCAGCTCTCCCTGAACACGGTCAACGGAAACTCAACCTTGGTAGAGAAGACCTTCAACGAGGACTCCCTGTTCTCCTGCGTTTCATTTCAGGTATTCCCACAAAAGCATTGGCCTTACAGCAGAAGACAATTGATACAATTTGAAATGAATCAGAATGGCGTCCCATATCACTTTGGGTTGTGAACCTTACTATTTTCTTTGGTTTTGCTCCGGCCAACATACCAATAATTCTTTTGCATCCCGTACAGGTCCCCAACCCCACCGAGGAGAATGAAGAAGTTGCTACATTGGGCGTTTCTATTCATTCTTCATCTGAATCTGTCTCCAAAATAACAAAAGTTCTCCTGAAGAAGGAAAGAAACGCGATTCTGGTCCAAACAGACAAACCCATATACAAGCCTGGACAAACCGGTAATGGGATGGAGGGAGTCAAAATGTCTAAAACAAATTGTTTTCAAAGACCCAAATCATATTAAACTTACTCATTATTAACGCGACACATATACAGTTTGTTGGAGAATCCCTAAACTTTGAATTCTATTGGGAGTTTTGTGTCTAAAATGTATTAGAATGTAGCTGAATGCTGGATTTTAGAAGGAATACAAAAAATGCATTGGGAGTGGTTATAATAATGAGAATTATATGTTTTTTGTACATAAAAAGCCAAAATTCCAAAGTACCATCAATTTATGTATCATTTCGGAGCGGTGATGCGTGATTTCTTTCCGTAATGTTTTCTTTCATTAATAGTGAAATTCCGAGTCCTTTCCATCAAGGAAAATCTCCAGCCAAGGACACATCAGGTAATTGCATAATTGGGTTTTTTTTAAAGAAATATTTGGGGCAAAAGTAATGGAGAAGGGATTTGGCACCTGGCTTTAAAGTGGAAGTGCAAGTTTTTTGTGTAACGCTTGGAAACCCCCAGTTCTGTTGACAAATACCAATTCAGATTGAGTTAAAGTCATTAAAGTAGAGTCGGCCGCCATCTCTCACAATGCATGTTTCACATAATCGCCGTTCTGGAAACATAGAAATCACTTGAATCACGAACAGTTTATTTGAATTGTTCATTATGTTCTTTTTTTTATTTCTTTTAGATTTCCGTCATCGAATTACAGGTTGGTAAATATGATGAATGAGATAAATGTATGAATGGTTCTATGGGTCAATGGAGTGAATGAGTGGATTGCCAGGTGGCAGAGCCGTAACGAGGGTTCTTGGTGGCTGGTGCCACTGGGTAGCTCAAGTGCATCCCTCACCTTCCAGTGCCAGGGGGCAGTTGCCTATCTTGCTCCAAGCAAGTTCTGCCCCTACTTATTCGGGAATGAAATAACACGTTTTGGTTTTTTTTTTGTTTTTTTTTTTAAGGATCCAGGCAAGAATCGGATCGGCCAATGGCTGAATGTACATTTAGATCAGGGAATTGCTGAGTTCTCCTTCCCACTCTCAGTTGAGCCCGCGATGGGGGAATATTCCATCAAGGTGAAAGATCATGTCCATACCTTCTCTGTGGAGGAACATGGTGAGGAACACTCGTATCTTCCTTCCAATTTAAAGCTTTTTTCAAGTTTACTATATCCCTATGGCAACAACCTATAAGTGCTTGTACTGATGTAACATGACAACTCACGGTTCCAGATTAAAACTGTCTTGGACCCCTAGTCATACACGAACATATATCTACACATACATACACACACTCGTCCTCACCTCTTCAGTGCTTGGGTCATCTTCTGTGACCACATTGAACACCCACCTGCTACAGAAGGCTACACAACTATTAGGCTGCTGGCACCACATCGGCAGATCATCCATGAAAGCACCAGAGGTCCAGGTTCCTAGGCACAACATGCCTGATGGATATTCTAAAACTGATTGTTGGTATATCGGGGAAGGGTTTTGCCATTCAAAATCGCCCGGTATGATGTAATCAATGCTGTGTTTAGTTAAAGTGTTTCACCATTTTTTTTAAACACCCGATTATCTACATCCACAGTGCTGCCGAAATTCGAGGTCAGTCTGGAGTTCCCTAAGGTGGTGATGTTTAACAGCGACCATTTCACGGTTAAAGTTTGTGGCAGGTGAGTCCGTTAAGGAGAAAAGAAATTGCAGAGTAGACTGCAAATATGCACAAAGCTATTGGGCAGCTTTCTGTAGTGCAAACTCAAAATGTTTTCCATCAGTGAGTAGGGTCCCTCAGTCTTTGAGTTACTACTAGACTTGTGCATTCGTCTTCGGGCGAACATGAAAACGAACACGAAGAGTGCGTTTTCGTGTTCGTTCCGAAGACATGAAGAAGAGAAGACAGTGCAGGTAAACGTACGAAGACTCACACACGAAGAATCTTCGCCTTCGTCTACTAAGTCCCTCCCCCATCTAACTTACCTTATCTTCACAGCATCGCGGAGCTGACTGAAGTGGAAATCAGAAGGTCGTCGTCAGGGGTTACAGGGCAGTGTGAGTGAGCTATTGGTCACCTGCAGGGTCTTCCTCTGGCATCAAACAATTGGTTGATGCCAGAGGAAACCCTGCAGGTGACCAATAGGCTCACTTCACAGCCTTTTTATTCCTATTTCCGCTCCCGTTAACCCCTGCAATGCGCGTTGGGATAAATAGGAGCAGAATCTGTAGGGTAAAGGGCTGTGCAGCGACAATAGGCTCACTCGCACGGCCCCTTACCACTAGTTGCTAGGCAGAAAAAAAAAAAGCAACCTGGGACCCTGCTGCACCACTTAACTTAAAAGTCCGTGCCAGCGACCAACAAAGTCGCCGGTACGGACATTTAACTTAGCATAAATAGCTTACTATAACTTCGGACAGAATGCTGCCCTCTGTTGGTTTTACGTCGAGTAGCAGAATAACTTTGGATTTCAAACATATGCTACTTAATGTAAAACCAACAGAGGGCAGCATTCTGTCCAAAGATATATAAGCCATATGGGGCCGTGTGCTCATTTGCATTTATTCCCATGATCCTTTCGTCTAACAGTTTAATACAAAAAAACCCAAAATAAATAGAAAAAAGTTTTTGCAAGTTCGACAGAATTAATGTCCGCGAGTGCGGACATTTAACTTTTGCAGTGGGGAGACCAGCGGATCATGGGGATATATTTTATTTAAATAATTAATAAATGAAAATTAACACACTGCCACATATGGCTAATATATCATCGGACAGAATGCTGCCCTCTGTTGGTTTTACATTGAGTAGCAGAATATTCTGCCCGAGAATATATTAGCTATATATGGTACAGTGATCATTGGTCGACAGCAGGAGGCCCCCTGCTGGCGACCAATGGAGTTGCTGATACACACATTTAAAGTACTGGCGCCAGAGCTGCGTTAACCCCGTATTAACCCCTTAACCGGAAAAAACGAAGAAAAAACGAATATTCGCCCGAAGAGAAGACAGGAACGGGCGAATATTCGCGGAATACGAAGATTTTTTTTTCCCCGAAGACGAGCACGAAGACGAAAACGAAGAGCCCCCTGGTGCCCAAGTCTACTTACTACTCATTTGCCCCTTTGCCTGACCCCCAGAAAGTTGTCCGGTTCAGCTAAACATAACTCCATACACTTGATATTCCTACCGCCATTCAGCTCAGACCTCCATGCACATACCTTGAATGTACTTTCCTGCCGCTGATTGGCTGCTTCAAGCAGCCAATCGGTGGCAAGGATCATAGGACTACACAGAAGGCAGTTGCAGAGCTGCAGCTTCTACTTTAGGCACGTGCTTTATTTTTTTGTATGTATCTCTTAAGAATGCCTATCTACGTACTCACAGATGAGGGTTACTCAATGAGTGCTTTAATATGCATTCTTTTTAGTGGGGATGCCAGGGACAGTCAAATGTCTCATAAGCCCCGTCTAAGGTGCAATTAATTCAATAAGCAGTGTGACTAATGTGAAGTTACCAGCCCCACATATGATAGTCGTGTTCTTTGTCCGTGTCTCCCAGGTATACGTACGGGAAGCCAGTCCATGGTGTATATAGCGGCAGTGTCTGCCGAAAACGTTATACTTACTCCTGGAGACAAGATCATGGTTTGCCTTTAGAGCTGTGCAAGAACATCACTGGAACGGTAAGCGAAAGAGAAGGACGGCAAAGTCTATTCCTAGCAAGGGTTAAAAATATTTATTTAAATATCACAATTAATGATTTTTCTTCAAATGTTTCACCCTCCAGGTCTGCATTTAGTGATAAGCAGAGGCAACATATAACTATTTCCAGGGTTATATACAGTCGTTAGAAAACCTTTGCTGGTCATTTCTTGCCAAAATTAATAACATAAATGGGATTGGCCAAAATCAGCCCTGGCGTTCCTCTGGTTTTTTGACATGCGCATCGTTTCCTGTGCGTGTAACCTAACGTTCCATATTTCATTAGTACTAGTGTTAAAATTCACAATGAATCCGTTAAAAATGTGTATTCTTTTCTCAGTTGGACAAATCTGGATGTTCCACAACCGACTTGAATTCCGATAACTTTAACTTAACCAGCAGTGAATTCCAAATGAATTTAGAAGGAACAGCTTCGGTCACCGAGGATGGGACAGGTGAGGTCCTTTTAATATGGATCTTTTGGAGTAGGAAAGAAGAATGTCCCACGACTGACAAAAATGGCGGTCTCCGGGTCATTTGGACAAAATGAGAGAAAACCAGGCTTTTTTCAATGCCGACCTACATTACTGCACCTTGTCTTTATATATGACATGTTCTAGCTGAGTTTTATTATCTTCTCTCAAACTCTCAATCTTATTTTGAATGCTCCATGCAGGAGTTGAGCTATCGACATCCAGTGGAACCTCTATATCAAATACCTTTGACAAAGTATCTTTCTTTGATGCTGACAACAGCTACAAGGCAGGGATCCCATACAGCGGTAAGGTAAGAGGACCTATCTTATGAGGTTTCTTACAGCGATCCGACATATCCTACCACCTGCTGCACACAGATTCTGAATCAGTACCCGTCATCCCAACCTCATCTGATAAATCTCTCCCTTGTTTTCCATCTAGCTGAAAGTTGAAGACGCCATTGGAAACCCAATTGCAGACAAGGAGGTCTATCTCTCCTGCTCTAACCACGGCCATACTGAAGAGCTGACTTTAATAACCGATAAGAGTGGACAAGCGGACTTCAGGCTGGAGAACACCACCGACTGGCAAGCCCATACCACCATAACGGTAACCAACGCCTTGTGTGTGGGATTGTAATTCATACGAACCGCATTGCCAATCTTGGGCAACCTTATTATCGTGCCCAACTACATGCATGGGATAGGCATAGACAAGATCAAGGACAGGTTAAGGTTTGAGTCTCAACAGCAAGAAAAATTGGCTGAATGGTTCCTATCTGCCATTAAATCCTATGTTTACCTATATAATATATAAGAGGTCAAAGTGCCATATAAGAGAATGGGTTTCTTCATAGTAAGGGCAGTGATATTTAACAAAATGCTTTAGGGTGCAAGACATATGGTATAGGTGGCTTCAGAGTTCAGAGGGGTGTCCAACACCTGACCCTAGACCTTTGGTGTATATTTCTTTCATCTCACTATCTCTAAGATAGAAGCTGCTATAACATAAACATATAAGTTCCTGATGGGACTGTCAACATTCCAAAATGTATAACGCAATAACCATCGAATCTGTTTTTCTTTTCGCAGGCCAAGACAAACAAGGAGAACGTTCCATACAAACCTGGCATTATTCAGCCAGTATACGGTTACGCGCACCTGTCACTTTCTCCATTCTACTCCAAGAGTAAGAGTTTCCTGAAGCTGCACTCCCTGCAGAATGTTCTGCCATGTGAGGGGCAACAAGAAGTCCAGGTGGTATATATCATTCACCACACGGAGCTGGAGAAAGAGGCCAAGCAGTTGGAGTTACATTATCTGGTAAGAACTGCGTCCAAGTGCCAGCTTCAACAGCTTGTGCGTTATCTATAAAATATAGTAAATCCTGGATGCCCTCTAAGAATTGGCCAGAAAAGCACCATTACTCGTTTTAAATGCAATTAAATTAAATATTTTTTTATTTTTGCATTTTTTTTTCTCCAGATGACTTCTAGAGGATCTATATTGGATTCTGGATCTATAGAAATTCCAATAAATAATGCTGATCAAGGTGGGAGAAATATAAATGTCTGTTTATATGCATTAGCTTAATCATCCCGCGTTTAAAATTAAATAGGTTTAATAGTAATTCTTCCAAATCAGTTTCCATCCAGTTTGTCCATTAAGATTTGTAGATCAGGGATTTGTGGACACCAAGGAATTCTGTAATCTGCCGCTCAGTGTTTGATAAATAAAGCCTTAGAGTATTTAGCCACATTCTGAAAACAACGTGACAACCCTAATAAAGTAAAATATAACCATTCATTAATGAACCAATAATGTTGTGAACTAGAACAAAAAGAAAAGGGGCAAAGGGAAGGAAGGAGAGAAGGGAGGAAAGAAGGAAAATGAAGGAAAGTAGGGAAGGAAGCAAAGGAAGGAAGAAAGGAAAGGATGGAAGGAAAGGGAAGGAAGGAAATTCACACGGGATAAATAACTTCAAAATATGATTTCATATACAAAGGTTTAATGGTCCCTGACTGAAAATAAACATAGTTTCCAAAAATCGTAATATCTTATTTTTGTTACCTCTTCAAACATATTCCGGCAAGGAAAGAGCGGTATTGGCCCAAGACAAAATGTTTTTTAGTTGAAGCTGATACCTTTTATTGGGCCAACATAGAAAAACAAATAGAATCTCATACATTTTTTAGGACCTCAGAGGTCTCCTCTATCTGAAGAAGTGACCTCTGAGTAACTTTACATATTTTCCCACGTTGGCCCAATAACAACAATAACCAAAGACTCCTTTCCTGCATGCGTGCCTTTAGAAGGCGTGATGTCTTAAATAAATACTGCTTCATGCCGTTCTGACGGATACGTAAATAAGCCACATATGTCATGTTACATTGTTAACGCATCGCGTGATCTTATATAAGTCATGTTACATTGTTATCTTATATAAGTCATGTTACATTGTTATCTTGTATAAGTCATGTTGTCGAACTTCTTTTCTGCGAATGTAACCCGGTGTCTTTCTCCCCTTAGATCTAAGTGGTGGCTCCTTTTTCAAGCTCCCTCTGAGTGTGGAAGCCTCTCCAAACCTGCAAGTGATTGTGTTCATTCTACTGCCAGGCGGAGAGATCATCGCGGATTCCGCCAAATACACTGTTACTAGATGCTTCCAGAATAAAGTGAGTTTTGGGAGAGAAATAGGATATTCGCCTCATTTAATATCATTTTACAGACAAACTCTATCTGAAAAATCCAATGAGGTTTTCAAATAGTCAAAGTGTTTTATGTGATGTCTACATATCACTGACCTCAGTAGGAGATCATCACCCAGATCCGAGTTTGAGTATCTTCTTAATTGTTTTATAATCCAGAAGAGCCGGATAGTAGTATACTCGGCATAATAAAGTGCTGTGCTGGTCCACGGGGGGCTATGCTACTTTTAGATGAGGTTATTTTAAAAATTATTATTTTTTATTTCTATAGCGCAATGATCATAGTCTATGCGTTCAAACACCCACTCCAAATATCGACTCCAGATCCACCCCAAGGACACAAAATGATCTGCTGGAATGGGTCAAATTTGGTTAATGATCTCACACAATGAGCATATAATCCATTTCAAACAAAGCAAAATTATTTTTTTGTTTAGAGTCAACATCTAGCATTCTAAGGTATGTCCAGACTTACAAGAAATGGGTCCTATAACGCATATGGTGGCATTAATGTCATGAGTAACCCCAAGTGGATCCTCCTAGTTACATACAGCTGCCCTGCAATCTCTAAATGTCAAATTTGCTCTCTCTGTGCATTATTTCAGATATCAGCGATTGGCAATAAGAAAATAAAGATCCCTTGCACCATATTATCTTGAAAACAATGTTTTTACTGACTTATTCATAACAATTCTATACATTTAAAGCGATCTATATCTCCCTATTCAGGTATCCGCTGGGTTCACTCCCGATGAAGTTCTTCCCGGAGCAGACGTTTCTCTGAAGGTTCAGGCAGATGCCGGATCCCTCTGTGGCCTGAGGGTCGTGGATAAAAGCGTGGTGCTAATGAAACCTGAAAAGGAGCTGACGGCAGACAAAGTGAGATATTCTAGCATATGCTATGTTACGCACATTATTTCGGGTACTTACTAGGCCATACCAACATTAGCCCATTGTACCAGTGGTATGACTCCTATTATGGCACCATGACTGGTACCAGTTAGTAGTAACTCGCTCAGTTGGGTTCCCAAGTCCAAAAACTTGATGTTTTACCATCCAGGTTTGGCTTGCTACAGAAATTTATTAATTCCAGAAATGTCGAAGTTATACGGCTTCATAGCACATCTAAAACATGATGTAATCTGTAATCTAATAATCAAATAGTGAATTTAGCAACATCAGAGAAGTAAAGATATCCAAAATGATCTTTCTGCCTTTTATTTGAACCTAACCATTATCCTTTTCATTTCTTTTCCAAAAGGTTCACTCTCTGTTTCCTTTTTACGATTATGGAGGGTACGATTATCGGATCCAAGAGGATGAACCTCACTGCTTCCCTGGCCGTTGGCCTCCATTCGCTCGAGTTCCACTCACTCCACGATTAACCAGGAGCATCATGCGCCCGTGGTTTAGAGAGGAACATGTGGATGTCTACAGGTTATTTAAGGTACTTATCGTGTATAGTTTATACAGAGGTTGGAGCACATGGTTTCATGTTCTTTAACAATCTCAATGGGAACTCTCACAACTAAAAAGACGCAATAGCTGAATCGAGCACCGAACGCCACTTACGTTTTGTATTTCATGCGTATGTCGTTAGTAAGGTCTCTAGAGTTCAGCCTTTGCAAGATTTCCTTAACTGCAT
>VKOC01035264.1:0-14954 GCA_009364415.1 Spea multiplicata | reverse complement strand
CCCCTTCTCACTATCTACCCCCTCCCTCACTCCCTTCCTGCTATCTACCCTCTCCCCCTTTGTAGTTAAAGGTTTTGGACTTACCATCCAGAAGTCCTGCTGTGGGAGCACGACGCCTCCGTCTTCCTGCTCTGCCGGTACCTCTAACTCCGTTGCGGTGCCGGCATGTCATACTGAGCGCCGAAATATGACATCATATTCCTGCACTCAGCATGACATGCGGGCATCGCGACGGGCAAGTGACAAGGCTGCCGGGGATCCGGGCGATCTGGGACATGTGGTCACCCTTGCCCGTGGCCCCCACTGATGAGCGACACCCGGGGCGGCCAGCCACCCCGCCCCCCCTAGGTACGCTACTGATCCTGACCCCTGGATTGCTTTTGGATTTGCCTTGTCTGCCGCCTGCCATATTGTGGACTATTATACTGGCTTTCTGGGCTCCCCTACTCCACCTCCAGGTATCTCCTAACAGGGGATGATTCTGTTGCATGTGACCATGTTTTAGTTTTACAATTTTGGGACAATAATTTATAGAGATTTACAAATTAAGCTATGTACATGCACATAAGTCAATTTATTGGTTTCTTCCCCTCTCTCCTCCATTTTTATTCTAGAAAGCTGGTTTACATTTTTGAGCCTATGATCATGCCTAACTATTGCCATATTTCAGCCCCCGGAGGGCTGAAATCTGAACCGCAACTAAAAAGAACTTGTCTTGCAAAGTGAAGTAGGCTAAAAGGTCAAAAAAGCAGACCATGCCACAATTTAAAGAAATTCAAGGACAGATGAGGAACAAAGTTTTTGACATTGAGGGCACAAAGCCATTTTTAAGGGTCTGGGACCCCAGCAAACTAGGATGAGAGCCATTATCTACAAATGGAGAAAACAGTGGTGGCTGGCCAGCCAAAATTCCTCTAAAAGCACAACTTATAGAGGAAGTCACAATAGAAACCAGCCTAACATGTAAGGAACTGCAGGCCTCATTTGCCTCAATAAAGGACAGTGTTTATGATTCCAGAAAGGACTGTGCAAAAATGGAATCCATGGGAAAGTTTTAAGGCGAAAACCACTGTTGACCAAAAAAGAACACAAAGGCTTGTCTCACATTTGCTATAAAACAACTTGATGACCCCAAGACATGGGATAATTTTCTGTGGACTAGTGTCAGGGTCCTACCTCAATCCCCCCGGCGGCAGCAAAGGTCTCCACCCAATGGTGGAGTCGCGGGACGTCCGGGACTTCATCGGCGTACCACGCAGCTCCGTTGTACCTACGGTAGGCCGCATCCCCGGACTCCATTGCGGCAAATGCCGCACAGGAGAAACACCACACGTGGAGTGATGGCGGGGAGGCGTGGCCTGCGCGTCCAATGATGATGATAATCCTGGTTAGGGGCGGGACGAGTAGTGATTGACAGTCACTACTCCATTGTAATTGGTGGGGAGGAGCTGATTTCTAGAGGGCTATTTAAACCCACAGCTTCTGTGCCTCATTACTTGATTGTTCAAGTCTCTGCATACCTGTTTTGAACCTGTTTGCTGATACCCCTTGATTTGATTTACTGGACTTTTGACCTCGGCTTGTTTATGGACTTTGATATACTTCTCCTACCCTCGACCTCAGGATTGCTACATGGTACAGTTTATGCCTTTTTCTATTCAGTGGAATAAAACTTGCTGATGTTCCTTATATTGCCTGTTTGCCTCTATTGCATATCTGGTGTCTCACTGCGCTACGCTCCAAACCCTGCATACCCTACAACTAGTCAAAGTTGTAAGATTTTTGAAGACATGGGTCTTATTACAGCTGGTGTAAAGCTAACACAATACTCCACAATAAGAACATCATACCACAGTCAAACACAGTGGTGGTAGCGTGATGGCTGGGGGTGCTTTGTTCCTTCAGAACTGGGCAACTTGCTATAATAAATGGAAACATGAATTCTGCTCTCTATCATCGGTTTGTGATGTATAGCTCATGGGCAGTTGGGTTATACAGCAGAACAATGGCACAAAATAAACAAAATAAAGGTATTGGAGTGAGCTAGTCGAAGTCCTGACTTGAATTTGATATAGATGCTGTGGCCAGACTTAATAAATGTCTTGCCACAGCATCCATAAAAATGAGGCTAAATTAAAAAAACTCCCAAGAAGAGCTGCATTGTGTGTCATTGTCTTTGTTGACATGAAAATAGCTTGGTGATCTGAAAGACTTAAGTGTGACAAATACACAAAGTATATGGAATTGAGAAGGGGCAAATACAAATACACAACTATACAAAAAATGGCATCTGAAGAAAAGTCTGACTTAGGTGTTCCACGGCACCTAGCTCAGAGTTTCCATGAAACTATTGATCACTGGTTAAGCATATTGTCACATTTGTTACTTTAATATTAATATGTGGTAAGCTTGGATAAAAATCAACTAAATATAATTATTAATACATTTACCACTTGAAATCTACAAAACAATTAATTTCCGATTCACACTTAACACCTAGTGGGGCACTACTGCCCATTTTAAAATCAAATAGACCTCTCTTGTGTTGTAGAGTTGTTAATTTACCACCTCTTGTCCTTGACTTTCAATGTTCAATTCCTATACATTTTGACTTTTAATTAACAATTAAATTAACAATTAATTTAACATTCATAATAGACTTATTTAATGTATATATTTTTGTATTATATAAACTACATTTAACTCAGTGGTGTAATAATTTGGTTTATAAATACTTATGAATTTATTAATCTTAATTGATTTAATAAATGAATTTATTAAATGACTCATATAAAGGATATTATTTCAGTATATTTCTCTACTAGCTACATTATAGAAATATTTCATCAACTTAGTTGTCATTTGCTATAGCATGTTGTCCATATACAGTAACATTGTTGATTACTAATATAACACCGTCTGAACTTGGAAAGAGTATAATAATTGTTTTTATTATATATAGAAACTATTTGTGTCTTAATTTTGCCAGCAATCGGTTTAGCGTCCAACTACCACACCTTTGTCTGATTCTTTTGATAATTTATGTGGTTATTGAATACTATCACAATTGGTTGAAGAGGTTTTGATTGGTCTATTATGGTTTTAAAATGATGGTAGAGGCTGTGGGTGATTGTCTATGATTACGCCATTCAGGCACAGTGCGTGAGACCTTTACCTCCATTTATGCTGCATTTTATGGATTTTTACAAAGACTAGCAAAGATTGTATTTTTATACTTAACAGGACTTTGAATATTTAAGACATGATGGTTATTATTATATTGAAGTCCTATGGATGCAATCTGGGTGCTGGGCAAGTCCTGTGGGTACAATCTAGGTGATGGGCAAATCCTATGTATGCAATATAGGTACCAGGGCTGGCCTTTGAGATGTGTAACCTGTGATTGATGCAATCAGTTAAGGGCTTCCTTAATCTATACCTTCAATTTTTAATCTATACCTTCAATGCTGAGTTTACATGTAATCTTCAATTGATTTACAACTGGGTTTGTGTGTCATTCAGTTGATCTATACCTGCAATGCTATAAATGTGTTCCATTTACCATTTCCATTTATTTACTCTGCAGGGTTTTTATGTGTGTTATTCGGTTGATCTGTACCTGCAAATCTGTGTTTCCACATGCTGTTTATTTGATCTATACCTGAATTACATGAGGGAGCACAATGAAGGAGGGGATGAAGGGACTCTGGGATCCATCAGAGAGAGGTTGCGTCTTGAAACAATTTCAGGTTTACATTTCCATAAGCACTTACACTGCATATGATATTGTAACAGTAGAAATATCTGCACAACATAAGATCTCTGTGCACACCAACTACTAAAATTTTGAGGAAATGTTGCTTCTGTTTTCACCAAATCCCACAAGCTTACTTGCCATGTCAAGGCACTCCATGGGAGGTGAGAAAAAAACAGTGTTACTTAGCTAACATATAATGGCCAAACCTAAGTAAAGTTATGTAATAGTAAAGACATAGCGACCCTAAACATCTCAAAAACCTCTCTACGTTATTATGTAGCGCAAGAAGTTTTGGCAGCACTTTATGACAGATTAACATGACATAACAAGTAGTAACTCACATAACAATAATAAGACTAATAAAAAAAAAAAGCTTACAATCAAGAAGAAGGTAGGGGTGTATTGCACATTAGGTGAAAGTGCAAACCTTGGAGGCAGATTAGCCACAAAATTGAATTCCACACATTGTTTAAATAACTGATATTACTAGACATATCTACAGATTGACAGCAGCAGCCAGGTATGGAGGAGGACACTCAACAGCAGGAATGAGACTAGGATAGATAAGGCAGTGGTAGGTGGCATGGGAAGGGATTTAGCTGATTAGTTGGTAGGCTTCTTGGAAGAAGTGGGCTTTAAGAGATTAACAAAATTGTTTACAAAGGTCTGGTCCGACCTGGAATGTGAGTTATGGATTGACAAGGGGCCTATAGGACCACTTGGCTTTACCTGCCCCTTGAGCCAGAAGGTGCCAGCCTTCCCCTGGGAAGGGCATTCAAGATCATCAGTAATTAAGAAGATGAGTTTAGAGCAGATAACAGTAGGTGTGTACTTAGAAGTAAGTTATTCAATGTAGGGGAACCACAATAAACATCTTTGTAAGTGAGAGTCAGGATATTAAAATATAAAATCGAATACTGTAGTGCACAGACAGTCTGTGAAGAGATTGATAAAGGGAAGAGGTGTAGTAGATGAATGTCTTAAAAAGCCATTTTAAGCCTGTCAACAACATACTTGATTGACTTGAAGCAAGAGGGGTATGTTGAGGACAAGCTAATTTGGATCTGATATAGTCAGGAAAGGAGATGATGAGTGTATGAACAAATGCTTTCTTTAAAGGTTTGGAATCCATTAAATAAGCCTGGTAAACATAAACTGAGAGATAAGGGATGGATGGTAGGTTAGAGTAGAGTCCAGAAGGGCTTATGATGGCATGCTTGAAAAGATTGAAAGGGTCCAGTGGAGAGACTGAATCTGTTAGTTTGGGTTTGTACAAGAGTGGATGAGAGTGACCGGGTATGATTATTTATTTATTTCACCAGGAAGAATATGTTTCGATTTTTCTGGTTTCAAGTATGTCCTGGGGAAAGATGAGAGTTGGGAAGAATATAAAGTTCCTCTGAAATAACTAGAGAGAACTGGCTTAGGGTAAAGGTGGCGGGAAAGATGTGCGTATGTGAAAAACCAGAGTCACTGTAAGGGTGAGTGAAGAATGCAAATATTTAATAGTTAATTGTGCAATGCAAAACAAAATGTTACTCCTAGCACTCAAAGGCACTGCAGTGGGTGCTATTGGACAAATCTGTCCCCTTAAAGCCAACAGCACAGGCAAGGGCCTCCGAAGCATTGCTGATGCCATCGTGCAGCCCGTGGAGGTTGCTTCTGCACCGGAACCTCTTACACCGGTGTGACAGAATGACCTGTCATACAGGGGCCCAAGGTAGTCAGAGATGGCTCCAGCCCGGCTACCAAACAAAGATAGCACAGGCAGGAACTCCATTGTTTAATTAATCCCATCAATAGGATTGCTGCCTGGGGATTAAAGGTTGGGTTGTCTACCTGTTTATCAATGTTAATTTACGTTAATTAAGTTCTGTGGCTATATCAGTCTATGTTTTTGTGTCTACTTATTGGGTACACATAGCAGGGTTCCAAGGTGCGCATGCTGGCTGGTGCTGGAAGTGATTCCGGGGACGACAGGAGGATACATGTGGGTGATCTCTGGGAGTTACTACAGCTCTCTTGGTGAACCCGTTACAACCGGCATTCACAAATGCTCCGTTATCTGAAGAAGTATAGAAGTGTTAAGAAGGATTGCGATTTATCTGATGACTTTTCTACAAGTATTGAAGAAGGATTACTGTGAGGCTGAGGTGTAGATCCTTCTGAATTTCCTATATTCACATTAAGAGGCTGATATATTTATATTTTTGGGCATGTTTTATGCGTTTCTTTTGTTGCTATAGTTACTATATCATCACTGACAGTGTACTAGTGCATAGGAGGATCTACTCTATACTATTTTTTTATTTCTTTTGCTGTTTTCTTTGTGTCTGTGTATTTTGTATTTATATATATATGGAGATAGATGTAGGATGAACTCTCTTGATGTTTATATAATGGATCTATTATTATACTATACTTGCATTTCACTAAAAAAGACGACTATGACTGTGCTGTTGACTGCATACGTTTTTTTATGTAAACTGTCGATTTTTGTCTTTACTATTAGAGGGCTTTTATAGCTTAGTAAAGTATTTAATATTAAATTACTTTAAAAGGGCACTTAAGTAAACGTGCCAGCAATAGGCTCGTAGGACACATAGTATGGGAATGTTCCATTGGATAGAAAATCATATTTACGAAAGAATAATGTGACAGAATAACGACGTCATTCTCCCAGCCCGAGGCTGTGACGTTCAGCACAAAAACTTTGCTAGACCAGAGCACAACACCAGTAGACATTAAGGATCAGGTGACCGTAACATGCCGTCCACTCGCGCATGCGCATTGCCTAGCTTCGCATGCCCGTGATGTATTTTTTTTTTCTTCCTGTAGACAGCAACCCTGGAGCATGCGCACTCTCCCGGCAGGAACTCACGCTTGGTCCCCTTAGTGCTACGCACCCCCCAACCCGTGAATAGGTTGTGACACCGGCTTCCATGTCCTCGGCTGCGAGCTCGGGTTCTTCAGTGTGGTTCGGCCGGTGATGGTGAGAAACCGAGTGCAGCGGCTGCTGACTGCAATCAATAGGAAGACGATGAAGCTGCTTATTGCGCTCGCTCTGATCGCCTATGTAGCCTGTGAGTGCCAACTTGCTCATTCATTCCCTTTAGCGAGGTTTCAGGCGTGTGGTGTTGGGTTTGGGGCGGGTGTCTGTGTGGTGCCTGTCGCTACAGTTTGTTGCTATCACAGTACCACACGCTGTGCTTCCTGCTAACCATAGCTTGGTCGCTGTTTATGTCTCCATCGCCACATCCTAGCATGGCACACTCCTTGGTACTTGTAAGCAGCACAGTCGCCGCCGCCGCCCTTTACGGCTATGTGGTGTGCTTTTGCCTTGTTGTTACCACAGGTGCCATACATAACGTGCATACGCTAAGAGCCGGGAGCACAGCGGGTTAAATTATATATCGGGACCCTTCATTAATCCGTAATAGCGGGCAGCATTGCGTTGCAGCGCATGGCAGCGAGGCCTGCGCTGTTGGTAGGTGCCATGAAGGCATCACGTAAGTGTGTAAGCACTTTCCAAGTCGTGCGTAAGGAGCTGAGCCTGTGCCTGGATTTACGCACAGAAGGAGTGTATCCCTTTAACTGCATAGGGCCCGCGCGCTCTCCTGCTCTACGCAAACTTATGACGCGCTGGAGCGGTGCACAAAGCATCCCTTTTCTTCACAGAGCCCGCAAGCATAACCTCCCCGTGTAACCTGAGTTTAAAGCACTGCTCTTGTTCAGGACTCTATAGAAGCCTTACATTAACTTCCAACGTGTTTAGTGGTGCAAAACAGGGACATGTTAGTGGAACTTTTTTTTTTTATATTTAAAAAAAAAAACAAAACAAAAACTCTCCTGTCATTACTCCTCTCTCTCTCCACTCTCCCCTCTATTTTCCAAATATTTCAAATTGTGGGAACAGAGCATGTCTTGTGAAGGACAGTAAACACAGGCTGCTATATGCAGTAATACTGATAGCGTGATCTCTTTTTTTGTGTGTGTGTTTGATTCGTAATCTACCAGATTTGCTGTATACATAGGTGAAAAACATTCATTCTGAATCAAATTGTGATGCCCTCCAAGACCTTTCTACAGATATAGTAAGAGCGTTTGTTGCTTGGACATTGGTCTTACTCAATGGATCCAATCAATATTTTAATGGCTATTTAGCAGCTGGGAATACAAGTGAAGGAACGGCGCCGATCGTGATTGTAACTATATAGCTCTGACCAAGATTAGTGATACTGTGATTAAACCATATGGGTAAAGTCATTTAACTTTTATATCAGGGGATCGGTTTGGAAAGTTGATAGATCCTTGAGTAGCCACCTCTCATCTTTTCATTTGCAGACATTAAAAGATAGTGTCTATTTTTTATGTTGCCTTAATTAAGGACAGTTGATTCTTCCTGTTGAAAATAATATCCTATCGCTAGATCCCTGCTAGTTAATAAAAAAAAAAAAAAAAAGTTTACTGTTTTGTTTGGATCTATAAAACAAGCTTGCACGCCTATAAAGTCACTATTAAATGTAAAGCAGTTTACAAAAAAAAATCCCAAGCAAAACGTGGTACGTACTACCAAAATCAAAACATGATAATCAAAACATGCATGTGCAATAAGCTAGAGACCCACGTGCTTTGTGATAAAATGCTTTTATGAGGGGAATTCGTAGTCCATCTTATTTTACTGATCTTGACTAGTATATGGCTTGATTGGAACCCCCTTCCCCTGCTTATTTTGTTTGCGTCCATGTCTTCTGTGTAAGTGTTTGTTTTTGGGGCTGGGTTCTGAAGTGGCATGTAAACATTTGTGACAATAATAAATGAAACCCAGCTATGCTCTCTATAGATAACAAAAATCTTTATAAAGCCTTAGAAATGCTGACATACTATCTAGTTTTCCCTTTTTTAAATGATTTCAGACACATCAGGGCATGTTACAATGCTCTTGGTAATAGAAGTGTATTTGTTGCTAATAAACCCAAAGCTGAAGCTCTTCAGAATGATTTGGGCTGTCTGCTTTTTAAACCGGAGTGGACTACTTGTATCTAGAATTTGTGCTTTCTCTCGTCCTTAACTTATGTTAAGAAATTAAGCATCATTGTTGCCTGGCAACAGACACGTGAAACACAAAGCTGTGGGTTTGTGACTTAACCTTATTTCTGTCTCCTTACTTTGTTAAAGGGATAAGCTTCACCTTCGGTCTTTAGAATTAGATAAAAAAACTATTCAATTCTTTTTTTATTTGTTATTTTTTTGCATTAGTGACTTTGGCTGAGATAGTTGTCTAACGTTATCAAATTTGTTGGGTCGCTTAAAGTGCAAAAACAAAGGATTAAAAAATAATTCAATCTTCAATTGCTTGTATGGAAATATTTGTAAACGTGACCCCCCCCCCAATAAAAAAAAATGTTGAAACTAAATGTTTCCAGTGCGAACTGGTTTGGAAATACTGCCCACTGTTTAGAGTCAGCAAACATTATTTTAAAAGCGGTGAACACTGAATCTGTATAGTGTGTGTAGTGTCCATAAAACCACAGGCGTGATGGATTCCAGCCATATGATTGGTTTGTTATTTGGTAAAAATCTTTTGAACGTTTTCCCTTTCTTGGTTAAAGCAACTTTAAAGAAATAGTTAGAAAACTTATAGGAAGCTATTTCTGCCTCATAATTACCCATTCTAGGAAATAATCTTTTGACAGGGTGCGTCTGCGCCTATAGAAAGGTGTGTTATTGAGTTCTATTTGCATCAAAGTGGCTTTATAAGGAACTGTAAGTTTTCTCGTGATGTTTGTACCACGCTTACTATGAGAAATGTCCTTTACCCGTAACTGAAATCACGGTGGCCATTCGAATCCTTCCGTCTTGAGTATATTTTCTATTAATGATTTAATAAAATGTGAAATAATGTTGTATAGAAAGATGTATGTACGTATGTTTCAAAAATATATATACAAGCAGGCAAAACTTAATTAGTCCCTTGACATCTGAACCATGTTTAACAAAGCAGTCTATTGCATTTATTTTAAAAATAAATGAAACAAAAAGAAAGGAAAATGGAAATACCTTCTGATGGTTAAGAAAGTGTCTCCCTCTAATGATACCTGATACTATTTTATCTCTTAAATGCTTCAAACATGATATATAAGCCTATAGCTTGTGCTTTAATGTATTTTTTTTCTTCTCAGCTGTTTGGGGAAACTTTGTTAATATGAGGTAAGCATTTTTGATGTATATTACCAGTTTGTATATATGTATGTATAAATATGTGTTTGTCTTGCTATAAACATACATTCAATGGACAATCATGTCCCATATTTTGGAGTTGCTGAGACATATACAGTGGCATATGCCTCTTCCTGATTTATTCTAATGGTGCATATTTGTCACACTTTAATGTTTCAGATCATCCAACTAATTTTCATATAAATGATCATGTTGTTTATTGAAGGTAAAGAGTTTTAATCAAAATCCTATATCACTCATGTGAAAAAGTAATTGCCCCTCTATACCTAATAACTGACAATGAGTCTGTTACATTGCTGCATAGAAATTTTTGCCCACTCTTCTTGGCAGAATTGTTTTAATTCAGCAACATTGGACGATTTCCAAAAACTGCCTTTTTAAGATCATTAAATTGGATTCAAAACAGGAGTTTGACTAGGCCACCTTAAAACCTTCATTATGTTTCCAAGATGGACTTCTTTGTGTGCTTTGGATTATTGTCTTGCTGCATAACTCGGCTGAGTTTGAGCTTAGGTTGCGAACCAATGGCCAGACATTCTCCTTTGGGGTTTTCTGGTAGAGAGCAGCATTCATGGGTTCTTGAATTATGGCAAGTTGCCCAGGTCCTGAAGCTGCAAGACAGCCCCAGAACATCATACTACCTCTGGCGTATGATCTTATTGTGGAATGCTGTTAGTTTTTATGCCAGATGTAACAAGACCCGTGTCTTCCAAAAAGTCCACTTTTGACTTATCAGTTCACAGAATATTATCCCTTAAAGTCGTGGGGGTCATCAAGATGATTTTTGACAAATGTGAGAAAGGCCTTTGTGTTCTTGTTTCAGTGGTCTTTACCTTGCAACTCTCCCATTGATGCTATTTTTGCACAGTCTCTTTCTTATTATGTTTTCATGAACACTGACCTTAACTGAGGCAAGCAAGGCCTGCTGTTCTTTACTTGGGTTTTTTGTGACCATCTGGATGAGTTAATGCGCTTTTGGAGGAATTGTGGTAAGACGGCCACTTCTGGGAAGGTTGATTGCGTTTCCAAGTTTTCTTCATTTGTAGATAATGGCTCTCAATATGAATTGCTGTCCCAGAGCCTTAGAAATGGGTAAGCCTTTCCAGATTTTACACCTTTGTCTTTGACTTTCTTTAGAACGTGGCATCATGTGCTGCTTTTTGAGACCTTTTAGCCTACTTCGCTATGTAAGACATGTTTAGATTCAACAAGGCTGGCAGTAATCATGCCTGGGTGTGTCTAGTGATATTGAAACCCATTTATTATTTGCTTAATTGGTTGATTTAGTACATAAGCGGGCAATTACTTTTAGTACGGAGAGGTAGAGGAGACCCTTTTTCTCCTCTATACATGAAATCATTCTTTAAAAACTGCATTTTGTTTTTACTTGGTTTGTCTGAGTCTAATATTAAAATGTATTAAAATGCAACATTTAAGTGTGACAAATGCAAAAAGAGAAGAAATCGAGAAGGGGCAAATACTTTTTCACATCAGTGTATACATTTGCATCCTACCTGTAATGATGTACATCTGACGTGTAGTGATTATAGGAAATTTGCTTTTGCTTACATTAGGAGCAGCCCTTTTCCAGATCAAGGCTTGCTCAGCATATTAGTAACAATCATATTTCCCTTTCTAATTTATACTGACCTGTAGAGATTATGCATACCTTTATATTATCTGGATGCCTTTTATATGTTTATATGTATTATATGGCCATTTAATAGTATGGTAAGCTGTAAAAAGGTTTTTATTAATAACTTAAATAAGGATGACATTTATACTTTAAAAAAATAATCAAAAAAACCTAAAACACTAAATCCACATTTTAAAATACTCTGGGGTACTTTTATAAAGAAAAACTAAACCTGATAGTTTCAACATATGGCATGTAATTCAATAATTCTGCTTCTTGTTCACAAAGTAGGGACATCACCTTGCAATTAGCTACTTTCTATTCCTAGATGGTGTATATGCACAGTTAATCCTCGCTTACATGGCTACAAATTCTTGCTTGTGCATTTTGAATATGACACATACAGCTGTATCGGAATTGCTGAACATTTACAGTTGGGAGCATGTAAGAAGTATTTCAAATAAATCATTCTAATCCTGTGTAATGCCAAAATAAGGGAAACATATTGCTTTGTAATTATGAGAGCTGGGCAAAAAAAAAATCTCATCTCCAAAAATTGAGTGTCATACTTGTGACCGCATTTAAATCAGCTAACATAAGTCACAAGACTCTTTGTGGTGTAATGTCAGTGGAATGAGACTCGCGGTTCATGCTCATCATCACTTCTGCTGTGATGTTAACTTGAAAGCTGGGAAAATCATTTTTTGTGATTTTCATTATTTTGCCCAGCTTCAGTAAAGGTACCACTGCATATGCATGGGTGCCAATTCAAGATTTAGAAAATACAAACGTTGGTGTTTATTCACTAAAGGGAGAGTTGTCCCTAGATCTTACTGCAGCAGAAGCTTGCTTAGGCTGGATCTTTATAACGGATAATGTAAAAATAAACGTAATAGGCAAAATGCCCATATCAATGTATAACAATACTTAGAAGGCATCTCCCTCAGTTAACTATACATTATACAGAGCTAAGCAAGCTCTTCTGCAGCAAGAACTCACTGGAATTGAACATTTATAAGACGGACTTGGGTAACTGTGAGTAACGCAGTATGTCATTGCATTTTGAAACACCAAATTAACTACAAAACACTTGCTTACCTTCAAAGTAAAATACACTGTTCAATGTAATTACTAGTGTCACGCCATAGAGGCAATTTTACTAGCATTTTGCCCTCATGTCCTTAAGCCGGTTTGTCTTGCATTATACTGCAATTAGTCCTTTTAGGTTTTAAGTGTATACCATGCATTGTTGCAAATGCCATGTAATGGCAGGTTAAGTAAGGTTGTAATATATTTTTCCCAATCCGTATTTAGTCTGGGACAATTTTTTTATGTCAGTTTTTCTTGAACTACAGCTGAAAAGTCTTAGTCTCGCACTGAGTTGCTTGGTATCCTCAAGTAAAACCATTTATACCCTAGTTTCTTTCCTTTTTAGTGAATAAACCTCAATGAGTTGGAAGAACAATTCAACCGAAAGCTTTCCTGACTCTACCTTTTTAATAAGTAAAACCTTTTCAACACATCGATGTAAATCCCTAAACAAAATCTGTGATTACAGCTCAGAAAATGGTGCGCCTAGTTATTATTTTGAATTTATTATGTTCCACATTGACTGGCATGTTCTTAATCAGCAGGTCGATTCAGGATAATGGGGAACAGAAAATGGAGAAGAAAATAGAAGAGGTTGGTGGCTCTTTGTTTATTATGCCTTATTTATACTGGTACATGGAACATTTTATCTGCTGGGATGACCAGGAACTAAATAAATAACAGGTGCTACTTTTTCTGTATCCTACAATTTATGGACTAAAAATATACACCAGTCGTCGGACTTAACGTTGTCTGATAAACTGTTAGTGATTTCATTATGTTTATATTTTTAAAACTAAGCCAGGGAAAGTATAAGTTTCAGTGTTTCTACTAAATGTAGCACTGAAAGGATTAAAACATATTGTTTAACCTACATGCATTCAGAGACTGAAAGTGTAATATACTGAAGTGTAATAGTTTTTTTTGTTTGTTAAATGTTGGGACGGGGCGATGTTTCTGATGTTTGCATTTTTTTTTATTGTGGATAAGTCAATACAGGATCAGTACTAATCAGTACTAATAATCTACCAGATTGCTACAGAGGCACTATGATGTAACTTTGTAACATTGTAACTCAGGAGATGAAGCATCTATAAAGTAACAGAAGAAACAAAACTTTGGTACTGTAGTAGTCTATGGTACCAAGAACACTGAGTCAAACTTTTCTATATTTCCTTTCCGATTACTCTTTACTTGGTGTAACCATCCCAAACTGAGCTACTTTTAAAATGAACTCCTTATCATAAAATTAAATACATTTTCTATCATGTGTTTAGGTCATTGCTCCTTTGAGAGAGAAGATACGGGATCTAGAAAAGAGGTATGTTGATCAGTAATCGAACTGAAGTAGACCTGTAAATTTAGAAAATGTAGTGGATTGGGTTGTTTGGCAGTGATACATACAGGGAGCTGTAAACCTATACCTGAAGTACAATGTGCGTGAGAACAAAAATACAAAAAAGACTACCACAGTTTGGCATGGGCTGGTGGTAGAATTAGTGTATGGAAAGTGTTAAAATACCAGCATCTGAAACACTTTGGGGTGTCTAGTTTTCAAAAATACATGGTTTGGTTGGTGTAAATTGAAATGGCCAGTTTGAAGATGTCCTTAATAGGACATGGACACAGGGTGACTAGATATGGGAAAAATGGTTTTAAAATTGCAATATGCTACTTGTTCTTTTTGCCCTATAATTTGCATAAAAACATTGAATATTTATAAACTCAGAACAAATATTGGAATCTAGCAGGTTTTTTGCATTAGCTTTTGTACATGAGTGAAATATTTTTCAAATAAAGGTCAAAAAAGGTTTTTGTTTTCCTCAAATTTTCACCATATTTTATTTTTATATAGTAAATTAGATGATGTTGTGGTGACATAAGTATTGTTGTCAATGTTCCTGTATCACATGTGTTTTGATATGTTAACAAAGGGAACACGTACAGTGATTCAATATGCCTGTTGAATGCAAAATCTTAGTCCAGTCTCTCTCTGCCCACCATCCTGCATGGATGGGGTAATCGGTGGTGTGCTGGGTTATGTTGGACCTTTAGGTTGCTAAGTGCTGCATTTTATGTTGGGCTGTCACTCATTTATTGTATGTTACTGTGTTTTTGTCTCTTATTAAATATCTGTTAAAGTAGACGAACCTTTGTGTTATATTTTTATATTTGGCGTAACACCACAGATATGATCATATAAGCGTGTCTAAAAAAAAAAAAGTTACATTG
>VKOC01035257.1:0-11475 GCA_009364415.1 Spea multiplicata | reverse complement strand
GTGTTGTTATTGTCAAACTTGCCTGAAATTGATTTAATTGTAAATAACAAGTGTGTAACATTCTTGGTAAATTCAGGGGCTTCTCGAACCCTAATAAATTATCCCACCTGCACGGGCATACAGAAAGGGACTGGTAAAATTCACATAAAGGGAGTAAATGGGAGGACACAGACCCAAAGCTTATCTGTTCCCCTCCAAATACAACATCCAGAGTCTGGAAACATAATTACCGCCAGTGTTATATTATCTGAGGTATGTCCCGTAAATCTCCTGGGAAGAGATCTGATTAGAGAGTTGAAAGTGCAAATTGCACCCGTGGGAGACAAGTTTGATGTTACAGTGGGAAGAAGAAATAACTATGACGGCACGATCTTTACTACTATGCTTTAAACATAGTTTTTACTTTTAAAATAAGGAAAATATAATACAGGCTTTAGAACTTGTACATAAGACATTTGAGACTTGTTATTATTTACAAGTTCAACATTTAAATGATTTTCATTGTACAATGTATGTTAAGAAAACAGCAGGAGGAGATGAGTATTATGAGTCACACTTAAAAGATGAACAAAGTACTGTAATACAGACAGAATACTTTTACTGGACAAAGGACAAGGGGCATTATCTGGTATATTAATACCCCGAATAACCACACATTTGTCTCTGTGTAAACAGCAAACTGATCAGTGGAAGTCTGTGGGAGATATGGTGTTGCGATGTGAGATTAATCACTCGTGGAAAAGGGATAAAGGAGATATTCAATGCAATACTGAAGTAAGAGAGGTAAATTATCTCATCATTTATTAGCCCAGGCGGCTGAGTTAACGGCTCTCATAGAGGCCTGCAAATGGGCAATAGACAAACGGGTAAATATCTATACCGACAGTCAATATGTGTTTCCTACTATACATGTGTGTGCACAACAATGGAAAAATAGAGATATGATTACCTCCACAGGGAAACCGATAAATCATAAAGCCCTGATTGAAGAACTATTAACGGTTATACATCTACCAAAAGATGTAGCTGTAATAAAGTGTGCAGCCCATACCAACAGCAAAGATCCTGTAGCATTAGGCAATAACCGTGCAGATATAGAAGCGAAAAGAATTGCTCAAGAGATGTTTACCATAATCACTAATGAAATTACAAATTGATCACCAGGTTTTGTATGAAATGCAACAGGCTGCCCCTATGTCTGAAAAACGATATTGGCGGTCTAAACAAGCGACTCTATGTAACAAAATGTTTTACATTAACAACAAACCAATATTGCCGAAATCATTGTTTCGCTATGCAGCCTTATTGAGTCATGGGCTGAGCCATGTCTCAACAGGAGGGATGGTAGCAATTATAGATAAGGTGTTTACAACATTCGGATTCCAAAATTACTGTAAAAAATTTTGTGCCAATTGTCTTATCTGTGCGCGATATAATCCACAAGGAAACCTCAAACCTGCTATTGGGAAGTTCCCCAACCCAGAGTATCCGTTTCAATATATTTGCATGGATTATATTGAACTAAACAAATGTGAAAATATGAGATATTGTCTAGTTATTGTTGATGCATTAACTAAATGGGTAGAAATATTCCCAACAGCCCACGCAGATGCAGATACAGTAGCTAAGGTCATGATAAAAGAAATTATTCCCAGATTTGGAATACCAGAAAGAATATACAGTGACAATGGGCCTCATTTTGTCAATCAACTAATCTCCAGATTTGCACAAGTATTTGGTATACAATTAAAGAATCATTGCGCCTATCATCCTCAGTCAGCAGGGTTGGTAGAAAGAAACAATGGAACAATAAAGAATAAATTAAAAAAGACTATGGCAGAAACTGGGAAGAATTGGGTTTCTTGCCTACCTATGGTAAAATTGAGTATGCGTATTACACCCAATAAGCAGGGTCTCACTCCATTTGAAGTAATGTATGGGAGACCCTATAGTTTGCCACAGATAAAGGTAAAAGAGGCAAATGATGAAAGGGAATCAACCCTAGCAGATTATATGGCAAAAATGTTGAATACCAGATCAATACAAACTGTTAATTCTCTTCCAGAAGCACAAGAGCCAATTCCTGAGAAATTGAGCGTTGGAGATTGGGTACTAATAAGAATAATCAAACTAAAGAATTGGTCATCACCGAGGTGGGAAGGACCGTACCAAGTACTACTAACCACCCCCACTGCGTGTAAGATAGCTGAAAGGAGTAGTTGGATACATCAGTCATACTGTAAGAAGGTAACACCACTTGCTAGTCACTCATTAAGTCTGGGTACAAAGGGGGGTCCAGACGATAGGTTGGACTCGTCGCAAGCCAGTGAAGAAATCCATTCCCCGAACCCTGAGTTGACGGCCAGGTAGGATGAAGGGGTGATGCCTGCTTATAGTTTTTTGGGTAGTGACTGATGCTTTTACAGTAATGCCTTATTCTAATGCTAATGCTAAGTGGGATGAGAACAAGGTGACCAGATGGGAAGATACCAAAGCACAAAATCTGACTTTTTCATTAGCAGGAGACAGTTCCATCGTCATTGATCTGTGTAAACTGATTCATTGTGAAACTATTGGGCCAGTAAGAAACTATGCTAAGGCCGATATATATCACCTCTATTATATATTATCTCAATGGAACCTCTAGCTATAAATATCAGAAGAAACGATAAAAGGATTCCAAACTAGAACTAATAGTTTAAAATTAAATATGTATGCAGATGATGTACTAATTACGCTAACTGACCCGGTCGAATCTCTTACACATTTGATGACAGAAATCATTTATAGTATGGTTTCAAATTATAAGGTCAATACATCTAAGACTGTTCTTTTGGGAAAAACATCTAGATAAAGATACTAAAAAAGCAATAAAGCAACACTATGACTTTACCTGGGCAAAACTGGTTAAACATTTGGGTATCCTTATCTCTTCGGATACTAAAAGACTTATGAAAACTAATTTCTTAAATTGATGAAAGACACAGACACTTGAAAGAATGGCAGTGTATAGAACTTTCCTGGTGGGGGAGAATTAACTTAATTAATGCCTATATCATACCAAAGTGGTCATACTTGTTTCAAATGTTACCTTTAAAAGCTTCCGATCAATGGCTTTCTTTGATTCAAATACGTTTTTCAAATTTTATTTGGAGGGGAAAAAGACCTAGATTAAAACAAAGTTTATTAATCCAAAAGAAGTCTCTACCTAGCCAACATGATTAACAAGTTAAAGAAGAAGGATGGTATGAAATAGAGGAAGCTCTAGTTGGAGGAATACCTTTAGACTCCTTGATCTGGAACCGTGGTTTAAAATACATAAAAAAATATTAGAGGAAGTCAAATTTTAGGTCAACTGATTCCCATTTGGGAAAAAAAAAAAAAAAGTGGAAAATAGATACAAAACTGGATTAACTTCCACCGCCTAGATGTCCTGGCATTTAATACGGAGGACCTTGACATAAGATGGAAGCTCCAAGGTTTAAAGCATATTGACCAACTGAGCACAGATGGTGTAATTAAACATTTTTGAAACTCCCACCAAGAGATTTTTAAATTTAAGAAAAAAAATATCCTTAGTAGCTCATTAATAAAAGGTACTCCAGAGTTTAAGAGAAATCTTTAATTCAAATAAATTAGTCCGTGTAACATCTAAAGCCCTTAAACTAATACAAGAATGCGATATAACCTTAGATCCTCCTTGTATAAAAATTTGGGAAAAGGAACTGAATTACAAAATTGACCGAACGGAACGGTTCCAAACTTTACTGTATAAGCCTATTGGAGACTCAATATAAAGTCGCTAACCGGTGGTACCTGGATCCCTCTAAGCTAAAAAAAAAAATGTATCCCTCCTGTCTTTCTACATGTTGGAGGTGTAATAAGGAAAAGGGTACCTATCTTCATATATGGTGGAAATGTGAAGGAATTAGCTGTGTTTGGACCAGACTCTTCGATCTATTAGAATCTCTAACAAAAATTTAATTCAGAAAAAACACCAGAAATAGCACTACGCCATCTAAAACTGGCCGAATCTAAAAAAAAACAGAGACAAATTATTAACACATTGCCTAGTAGCAATGAAGATTGTTAATAGTTAGAAATTGGAAAACTCCCTCTCCGTTCATTTGGAGATATTTTTATAAACAACTTCTCTTCCAAGTTAGAATGGAAAGAGCAATTAGCTGGCCTTTCTTAAATTCGTATAGATCTTTTCAAACATGGGATCACTGGCTCAAAATAATGTAAGTACCAGGTGTGATTCTTTGAGAGAGAAACTCTTGATTCCTATACGGCTTCCATTATAGTCGCCATAAAAATATGGGTTTCTCTATTGGTTTAACTCCTTACTAAAGTTGTGTTTTGACCATATTGGTGCAAAATTTTGCTTTCTATATAGAGGACAAACCTATGCAGATTAGATGCTCAATCTAACGGAGAAGCTCCTCTGTGAAGATTAGATAAAATAAGGAGCTAAAACTCTGGAGAGAGTAACTCCAACTAAGACGTAGTTATATAACCATCTCCGTTTAAGCAATTATATGAAACCCCTCTGTATGTCTAAATATATTTGTATGTATACTTATTGTTTCTATATACTGTTTCTTGTATCTCTCAATTGTATATAATTCATTGTATACTGTCTTATATTTTTTCAATAAAAATAAAAAAAATAAAGAGAAATTACTTTATGGACATTCAGGTACATCTATATAGTTGCAAGGTGGTTAAATGCAATGGAGTCACTTATATTTTATTTCCATAGCACTAGAAAGTACTTATAGCTTAATTTATTGTATATAAAAGGGGATGTATAAATCGGTAATCCAAATTGTTGTGTTATGAAATACTTGCTATGCCCTGTTTACCCCTTGTACAGCGCTGCAGAATATGATAGTGATATATAAAACAACCCTATATATATGTATATATAAACACTATAGGCCAACAAATTCAAGACTGCATAGCAGCTATTTTAGAGCGATAGTATATTTAAAGCTACAGTTAAGTATTAATCCAGGACAACCACGATTAAAGTTTTTCTTTTTTAAGAAAAATGAATAAATTCAGCTCTTTTAAAATAAATTTAAAAAATCCTGTTCATACATTGCCATAAATCAAAAAAAAAATAAAAAAACTTTTCCAGGTCAAAATATCAGAATATTTGCTTTTAATGTGGCTTTTTTTTCACTTCAAATTAGTAGACATGGCGTATTAGAAATCAATCCTAACCTACAAGTAGAGAATATTTTTTTCAAAATGTCTTACTTTCTGCAATAACAGGAAAAATCTGATTTCTGTGCTTACATTTTGCTTTGTGCTAAACAGTAGCACGTTTATCTAAAAGAGCCTTTTCTGCCCTTGAAAACTTAACTTGTGAAATTGTTGTTAACTAATAGTTTTGCGAATTAACGGTTTTAAGTAGAAAAAAAGGCTAAACGCTGGGCCTGTGGCGCCAAAAGCTACTTTACATTTTAGTCAGAGCATCAGCAGTTTCATTTGCACGATTACACTAGCAAGAGGGTGAAAAGTATCGTTAACACGATATCAGTACACAATGGCCCTTACGGGGTAAATCCAACAAGTCCCGTTACCCCTAAACCTCACTACCGATTGTATTTATGCAATTATTCCATCATATTCTATGATTCCCCTTCCATAGGTACAGATTAAACCCTCAGTCATAAAAGGCGCCAATCCACGCCACACATCTACTTATAACCGACTACCGCACGGCGCGCGCGCGCGCGCACGCAGTGCAAATGCTGCGCATGCGCAGCAAAAGGTAACCAAGAGCCAGCCGCTGATGTACGATCTGCGCATGCGTGCAGGCTTTCGGCAGTATGTGAGCATTACGCAAGCGCCCGGCATAGGTCACTTGCACTGCGCATGCTCGGAAGGTTCGCGAAAGTTCCCGAGAGCTGCCCGACAGATTCCGGAAGGAACACTCTGAACAGTTTGTTCCCGGCGTCTGAGCCCGAGGCGGCGCGTTTGTGTTTTTGCTGTTCCAGCGCTCTTCAGTGGCATTCGTTAGCTTTGCGTTATACGACCAGGCCATAAACATGTCCGTGCTTTGCTACAACCGAGGATGTGGGCAACGCTATGACCCGGAATGCAATAACGAGGGTGAGTTAGAGGACATGGTGTGTATAATATCCTGTCAGCCCCATAAAGGGGCTTTAGTTTGCCTCACAAAGCTGCGTGATGCAGGTGCCTCACCCTGTGAACAGTTGGCTTTGGGCCTTTATGTTTAAGTGTTAATGTCTGATAGGGTTAATAAATGTCCTTATTTACTAAAAAGTGTCTGATGTACTATGTGTATCATATGAATGGGGGGTTCCAACCTACACCATCTCCTTGCAAGAAACGTTTAATATTTCACAAGCGTTCTCTCAAATTCATTTTTCTTTTCTAAAAAAAAATCACTCATTGTGTGTAAATAATTCCTTAGTGGTTTTTGATCACTTGTAATTGTTTAGTATGAATAGTAGTATTTTAACTAAAATAACACAATGGTGTCTGTAAGAGTTGTCATAGGGACTGTTGGTCATCATGAAATCTAAAGAGAGAGGGAATGGACCATGGATGGTACATCGTACACCTTAATTACTAATTACAAGAAATGTAATCCCGGCTACAATGTGCTGACCACTCGTTGAGAAATGAAGTGTGCCACAAATCTCAGTCCTGTTTTTGTTTCTTTTCCCCTTTTTCTGTTTGTTAAAGGGAGCGTTGTGGTTTTTGCATCTTTCACTATCCATCGTGAAGGGCCAACACTGTTGCCTTTCACCAGCAAGGCTGAGCTGGTCCTTTTATATTGCATAGTTCAATGGATCTCGCGGATTTCATTATACATTATACAGGGCCGAGTTTGAGGATTGACTTTCATAGGGAGGAATGTATAGCAAACGCTTCCGTCAACTCTCAAGCCCATCAGTGTTGTCGTGTAATTCTTACTCCAGGTTGACTATAATGTGTTTTTTGGGGTTTGGCAATTTATAAAAACCAAGTTAACTGGAAAAACACATCTGAGATAGCTGACCAGCTCACCTGCGGATTCTTGGCCCGTATGAAGCAGCTAATCGTTGACAGGAAAGCACTCAATGCAAGCACTTTCTGCACATATGCCACCTGGAGCTGGCTGGAGGTAAGTATCTTATCCACGGAAAAGAAAAACTGGAGGATGAGGAAGGGAGCAAATGCATATTGAAGGATTTTGTAGAATCCCCTTATGCGCTTGAAAGAGAAGTCACAAAAACTTTAAGGGACCGTGCAGCCATCGTATGCTATTGCATGTATATGATGGCTGGAGTGTCCACTTAAAGTAAATGTTATACTCACAGATCCCACTCAAGGGCCACATGGAAAAGGCCAGCCATAGTTGGGATACATTCTTGCCTAATGGGTGCTCAAAGGGTAACCCAACAATCGTGCTGCTTACTGTTGGTCACAGCTGATAAAGGCCCTCTCCTGGTTGTTGACCCGCTTAACCATTCCTTATGAAGGGCCAACACTAGCAGGTTTGTCCAGGGTGAAGCACCAAGCTGACCCTGTATAATGCATTTTGCAATGGTAGAAGTAAAATCTTCCTGACTTAACTATAAAATAGAGGGCCAAACAAACTCTTCATGTAACAGAGATGGCTGAAGATCGCTGGGATGGCTCCTCGTAATGCATAGCGATGCAAGAGGGCACTCCTTTCTGAAAAATACAGAAATATATTAAATGTTTGCTATGGCAACAGCCTATCTGTGCCCAATTTGGTATCACATGGGGGTTGTGTTTTTCTGGCGCAACATTTTTACTCGATTTAAGGATTGTTTCTGTGAAGGATATGACTCTCAGCAGTAATATTCATGATGTTTAGAGTGCTTCAGAAATTGCGGAGCCGGGAGTTGCAGCCCTACTAATGTGTCCATGATGGTGGATAGAGCCAGTGTGTGTCCAACAGATGAAAGCCTAGTCCTAGGCGCAGCGGCAGCCTGACGCTTAGTATTTTGCAACTCATGGTTTAGGAGGCAGAAGTGAAGATTATTTAGTAAAAGATGAAGTGTTTCAGATATTCCATTAAGACATCACTAGAGATGTTGTGGAGCTGGAGGTTAGTTTCGCTTTAGAAACCAGTGAGTTTATCCTTTGTGCTCTCTTCAGGTGTTGAAAATGTCGTCCACGCTTCTCTACAAGTCCTTAATTCAATCTCTTCCCTGGTTCATAGCCTGCCATTTGTCTGGATCTCTCTCTCCCTCCTATTGCTCTCTGGTGTGCCTCATGGTTCAGTTCGAGGCATCTGCCTCTCTTCTAGATAGCACTCCATTTAGTCTAGCTTTAAATGCTCACCCACATATTGAGAGAGCATACAATCTATCTTACCAGATCATGCCACTGACCCTTCTGCACAGCCCTTCCTACACTCAAATCTATACAGCGTCTGAGGACCTGAAGGCATGGAGGTGAATTTTAAGTCTGCCCGTGCTTCCATGTTTCATGAGCCTGGCTGAGCCGGACATTGGACTTGAGTCTAATGTCACCCATCTGGCTCACCCAGCTGTAATAATGGTCTGCTAAAACTTCATCTTGTTATCAGTGCCTCTCCTTGTAGATATATTAGTGTAATGAACTGTTGTGCTGTATTGTAAACTTTCCCCTATGGCTTTTTTCTAGATTTGTGTACTTACCACCCAGGAGTGCCAGTTTTCCACGATGCCTTAAAGGTTGGTAAGATGCGAAACGTTAACTGTGAATGTTACATTTTGAAAGACCTGAGGAACGTGAGCCTGTTTTGACCTGTCTTTCTTAACACGCAGGGTTGGTCGTGCTGTAAGAGACGAACCACCGATTTCTCTGATTTCTTGAGTATTGCGGTAAGTGCTTTGCGTCTCCCTGCATTCCATCGGAGGTGGGCGTTCAATGCAACAGAGAGCCTTCCTGATTTAGCCAGCTTATTGGGTTAAATATATTTCGAGCTTTTGTACAACAGCTTTTAAGAGTGCCAAATTGTATGCTCTTGATTTTTGTAGTCCGTGTTGGGGCTACTTTTTTTCTTATTAAAGCTCGTTCAGCGGATATGAAGCTTCTCGCTTTAGAAAGCCGTACTATCTTCTTATTTATCCTCTGAATACCTTGTTATACGACAAAGTGCTTTTTATCCCACGGTACAATTGCATTTCATGAAGCAGGACAGTAATACGTACAAACAAATCCAATAGTCCACAAAATAGTGTTCATAATACAGAATTATTAGTAGTAGTTAAATGTGGAGAAGAATCTGGGACGGATTTCCTCTTAGCGGGCAGTGCACAAAGCTCGAAGGATGTTGTATGGCGGACATCGCCGTGTCCTTCGAGCGTGCAGGTGTTTTCCTGGATGAAATTGAAAATAAATCGTCATCGAAGATTGGCAGGAACATTTGTAGAAGAGTTGTGGTCTCAACTCCCTGAACTCTCAATGCATGATATAGGGTCATCCATGGCAAATCACTTCGCAAGAAGGGCTTAGCTGGCCTGCATGATACATTATTGAGTTTGTAAGAATTCTGACTGATTCAAAATGCTTTATACAGGGCCATCCTAGCTATTTAAGCAGAAACACACTAGGATTGTCTTGTTCATAATGCAAAATGCAGCTTTCCTGCCAACTCCCTTTTTACTAAATGACGCCCTTTTGATGTTAGAAGATATGCTATGGTATCTTCCCTCGCGAGGATGAAGAATTAAGTATCTAGTATTTACATATGAACATGTCTATTTTATTTACACAGGGCTGTACAAAAGGACCTCACAGTAATGAAAAACCTCCGGAGCCCGTAAAACCTGAAGTCAAAACCACATCAGAAAAAAAAGAATTGGCTGACTTAAAACCCAAATTTAATGAGCATATCATTCAAGCACCAAAGCCATTTGAATCTATAAAAAGGCCTAGGTAAGCAGAAAGAGAGAACTGTACTTATATCATGAATATGTTTCAATAAAATATATCTACCTATCAGAGTCCTAATAAATGTGTCCGTGTTTTAGTCCAGATGAGCCCTTAGTGCGCTTACAGCTCAAGGTGTCTGCATCGCTGAAACAAGCCTTGGAGAAACTCAGACTGTCTACAGAAAATCAGCCAGAAGCAGCAGGTAAAGGATGGACCTTTTTATCTAAATTTGTTTTTTTAATGGAACGAGAGAGGAAGAGCCTGGTCTGTCTGGTCTCTCTGATCTTCCCTGCATTTAATTCTAAGAGTACACGGTTTGTGTCCGGAATAGGCACTGGGGGTAGCTTTAACTTGACCTCCTTGGTTTGTATTTTCATAATTGCACACATGAGAGAAAATGTATTCACACCAGCTTAAGTGAGATGAGAGTATTGTTACACCGATGTCGGGGAGCGGTCTGTCGAAGAAGAAAAAATATGATAGGATTTTAATTTACTTATTTAGTAGATGGGGACCGTGAGCTATGATTCTGTGGAATATTCTGGGACATTGTCGTAAAGGGACATTGAAAGGAAAAACTATTGCCACGCAATTTACAAAGTATAAAAGCTGGAAACCTTGGCTCATGTATTACACAAATCTTTTTTATGAAAGTGTCATTTCATAACTTGGAGCGTTATTGATTTGCTTTTTAGTATTAAAGTGTGGATGCTCATCTCTTATTTTGTATAACTATTGTGTAGTAGTGCCAATTTATATACAGAAACCCCATTATCCTTTTGTGTTTTAAGACTCGTTCCTCTGAAACCAGATTTCAGGATGCCGAGGTTTAGCTGGAACTGAACCTCCCACTGAGCCAAACTCCATCATTCTTCCCATCTAGCAAATTTTAGCAAGCCACAATGGCCGTTAACATGTAATGGGATTTATTCACTAAAGCATGAGTTGGAAGGACAATTGTGCTTTTGTTTCAAGCCCCTCATGGTGAAAAGTGCAGTCAGATAAAACTGCAAACTCACCTGCTAGTGCTCTCTTTAGTGAATAAACCACAGTGATGCCTGACGTCAGGAAACTGCGCTTAAAGTATTGATGTCACTGGTCTTTTGGTGCACCATACATCAGCTAATTACGTTTTTGCAACAGCATTGTGATCCACTCCATTGACTTATTTTCTTGGGAAAGTCTGAACTATAATTACCGTATTTATCGGCGTATAACACGCACTTTTTTAACTAAAATCTGAAGCTGAAACCCTACCTGCGTGTTATACGCCGATAAATCCGGGGTCGCAGGGGTCGCAACTGAGGCAGGCGGCGGCGTCCGCCAGCAGAGGAGTCCTGGATTTCTGCCAGTCAGGGGGGCCCAAGGGGTGCCGAGCGGTTGCTGAAGACGACCACTCGGCAACTCTCGGGCCCCCCTGACAGAAATCCAGGACTCCTTTGATGGCGGCAGCCGCCGCCGCCGCCTGCCTCAGCGCTTCAACTCCTGTGTTGGAAGCGTGAGGCGTTTGTCTCGGGTGCCGGCGCTTCACGTCATGACGTCAGACGCCGGCGCTCAGCA
>VKOC01035256.1:0-18820 GCA_009364415.1 Spea multiplicata | reverse complement strand
CCCCGCGCTGTATACAGTAATATAACCCCAGCGCTGTATACAGTAATATAACCCCAGCGCTGTATACAGTAATATAACCCCCAGCGCTGTATACAGTAATATAACCCCAGCGCTGTATGCCCTATTGTATGATATTTTTAAACCAACTAAAACAGAATATGCCTAGAGCCCTGATGGTGGACTTTGTGAGATATTTTGATTTGCATTGTATGTACGTTTAGGTTATATTAGAAGATATTGAATCTCATATAAAATTCTAGGGGGTAATTATTCACTTATTAGCTGCAAAAACAAAAATTACATACAAAACTACTGAAATAAACCAAAGAAGTCCGTCATTGGAATTATTTGATATACTGTGTATTGATCTATTCTCCGGACTACCATCTGTCTCTTAACATTATCTCCTCTAAATATTAGCAATGACGGAATTGCGTATATCCCCCATCTCCGTGTACGGGGGGGGCTGGTTAAAAGGCGGCTTTTAACATTTTCCAAAAGCTCTCTTGTGACCATTGAATTAACGAATTGTTGGCTTCTGAGCGCTTGCATACCAAAGTCTCACGCAGTTAATGTATACAGAACGCCGAGTCGCTCCAACAAACAAGCTAAACCCTTCAACTTGTACAGACTGTTTAAAAAAAAAATACAAGGAAAAAAAAAACCCCATTGGAAAAACACATCTCATGTAAGGATGCAAAGTTGGAATTATGAATCATTAGTCCTCTTATGTAGAAAGTTACAGAAGGAAACTTTAGTTCACCTCCATTGACCCTATTCAAACAGCCTTTCATGAAGGGTAGGTAGAGAAAAGAACCACGCCACGATAGAAAGCAAGAGGAGTATCACTCCACGTCTAACGCTTCTTTATACGCCGTGAAAGGGGAATTATTGGGACGCGCGTTGACCCGCATCGCTCATTAGCCGACCATGTTCCACCGCAACGAAAATATTGGCATACAGCTTTCTTTGCTGGAGGATTAAGTGGCTGCAGAGTCCGCAGAAGACTGGGGTGGGGGGGTGGATATTGACGTATCAAATAGCTGCGCGATTGAAGACAAGAGATATTGGGTGGTTAATATGATGTAAGATTCCAGGAAAACCTCCCTCGAGCGTTCGTATGATACGATTATCTTGAAAGTATCAGGAGTAATAGGAGATGTCTCAATTACAGTATCTACTGGAATCGTCTGATTCTCCATACCCCCCCCCCTAATGTAAAGAATCAGACCTTAATCAGTCGTTGGTCTCGTCTTAGATTCAGGATTCTATGCCTTCGTTGTATTAATATCAACCACTTCTGCTGAGAGGCCGTTCCACTTATCTGCCACTCTGTTAGTAAAGTAAACCTTCCTTACATTATGTACTTATGTTACATAAAGAAAATATTTCATTGACCTGCTTGTAAAAGATTAAAAGGGGAAGCATTTAATAATAACCCCACTCACTACAGCTCGTACGCTCTTCAATGTCTGACCTGTTCCACCATACGTTAAGCACGTTCCAGCTTATGTCCTTAAAAAAGAGAGATTAAGTATTTGCTTAATTATTAAGCGCGTTGGGAAGCACTTAGTACACATCCAATATTGCTCTCTTACCGTAGGATTTTTTATATATTGATTAACTATTTGATACTTCCCACCAGAGGCATAACTAGAAACCACAGAGCCTGGGTGCGAAAATTGCCCTGGGGCCCCCAACTTGAACAGCTGGTCTGTGCCATCATTGCCCCTTGACCTCCCCCCTTCCAACATACACTCTGGCACACATATGTATTACCACACACACAAAATACACACTTATTCATACTCATTAACACGCATACACATTCATTCTAACACACACTCCATCTCACCCACTTACACACACATGCTCACACACACAATTATACATACATGATCACACGTATACACACAATTACACATCTATGCTCACACACGCAGAATTATATGTCCATGATCACACACACAATTACACATTCATGCTCACACACAATTACACATTCATGCTCACATACACACATATATACAACACATATACATCTCCCCTCTCCAGCAGCTTTTTGTCCGGCTGCTCATGCAAGCAGCCTTGGTTTCACCTGGGGGTCAAATGACCCTAATATGTTCCTGTCTGCCCGTGCCTGCCTGCCTGCCGGTTCAAAATAGTTTAGAAAGGGCCCTCCTGACCTGCACTGGGCCCTTTCTAAACCATTTTGAAGCACTAAGAGGAGACCGCAACAAGGGGTCACAGGGGTCGTACTGTGTTTCTATATTTCTAGTGGTCATTGACGCGAAACAAACACCTTCACTGCTTTTAGCATAATAAACTTAACTAAATAAATGTGTCAAATCTACAACTTGTCCTTTTGAAGATAAAATCATTTAAAGATATTGAATATTAGGAAAATAAGATCTCCCCTTTTTACATTCATAAAGCCCCTGGAAGACAAATAGACCTGTGTGATTTTAAGCTCAGCTTTGGAAGAATCTCTGGAATTTCTTAAAAATTCACCTTGCCTCAGCACGAAAACGTATAATTCTCGATCAGACTTTTAAAGAAATATTATCCCTCGGCAGATGACATCAAGAGGTTAGACGGTACTGGGTCGGCTGAAGTCATCGGTGGTTCTAGAACCTGAAACGTGCAGACAAATGTATTGGGCAAGTAACATGGTCTGTATTCTACCAGGAACGTGGTCCATCGCTTCCGGAAAATCAAGTAACAAGACAAGTCTCTTGTCTGAAGAATGTAACTGAGAATTCTATCAATAGAATCCAGATCCTAGGGGATAATCCTCGCCGTAAATTGAGAACTTCACCTATTTTAACAGTTTCTACAATCCTCAGGGGATGCAGAAAATAGAAATTCCAGGCCTGGAGCGTTTTTTTTTCTACTCTGGAGCTTCTCTACAACCCTCTGCTGATGTTCTGAGAAATGTCCTAGAACTTCCAAGAGCGGAATCTTCTCCGATGGAAACAAATACATATGATATTGGCAGAGCGATTAAGCAAATGCCTGGGAAAATAGAACAAAGCCTTTTCCCTTTCTGTTTTTTGAAACAATTTCATATAGTCGCTTTACATTATTGATCTTTTAGCCCGTGTTGTGGTTTCAAACGCTACTTGTTTATTTCCAAGCCGCCGAGGGGAGTGGCAATGAGGTAAAACCACTTGAAAAAGAATGAAGGATGTGCAAGAATGAAGGATGTGCAAAACACGTGGGGGGGGGGGCGCACGGGTTATTCAAATGTAAAAAAAGGTTACAAAGTGTATACCCAGAAGAAACCATAAACCAATTCATTAACTGGCATAACCCCCGATTTAAGGTTTCGGAGACACACGCATTTTCCAATTGTTAAATTTCACCGTTTTGAAAAATACCCATTCAAGGTGATTCACTTCACAAAACTTTTCAACATTTTTATTCCCCACCGAGGATGTGTCACACCGAAAACAGATGTTTTTAGTAAATAAGTGAATTTTCCATACATCGTTCCATTAGATATATTTGAATCGTAAGCTCTCTTTTCAGAGAGAATGTGTAATGTGCATTTTTCCAGCACTACAGAATTTGATGGCGCTATATAAAACAATAAATAATAATAATAATAATTTACTGATACCGCCCCGCATAGTTTGTTAAATAAAATGTTTTCTGATGAAAATAATGCATTGTAACAAAACGCAGGAAGAGCCAGTTGGTTCAATGGCTGTGTTGTCATAGTAGCAACTAGGCCCAGCTCTGCATATGTAAGCACTAGTCCTATGGGGGCCATGGTACCAATATTGTGCCCAAGAGGCCCGATCCAGACTATTATAGGTTAGCATTTGATATTTCTTTATTTTTTATTACCGGTCTTTGACCAGAGACGTCCATTAGTTTAGAGTTTTTGTGAAGACCAAGGCGTTTTTCCGTTTAGCAGAATGTAGAGTGGCCAGACTTACATTTTATCTAGCAGACAAAGATAAGATTAGAACTTTATACAAAGATACCTCAGACATAAACAATGCAATCAATGATAATTAATTCTATTATTAAGCCAAAAATAGGAACAATATTTATAAAATATGTTCCTTTTTTTTTCTAGCACTCTTCCGCTAACTAAGCAAACATATTCACGTCCCTATCGATGTTGTTTTTGGGGCGAATTCATTTTGAAATGTTGTGGAATTCATAGAAACCAATATATCATTGGGTTGTATTTTGTTGGAATGGCATCTACCCAACGGTTGAGACGATATCATTGAAAACTGGGCGTCATACCCACCATCGTTTCAGGGGCCACATCGTGTTGGGGTGTGGCAAAAGGTGATGAGGGGTGGGGCCCAGGAAGCAGGTGGGGCTGTAGGCATGTTAACCCTCCCACCATACCTGGGAACTCGCTTGCTCTGGCTATCTGCCCCCCCCCCCCTTGCGGGTTTCATGTAGGAGGTCATCCTGACCTCAGTGGGTGGTCCCACCAACATCGCAGAGCAGACGCCATTTTTGGAGAGGAAGTGGGCAGACAGTGGGGGGTGTTGACACGCCGCTCCCTCTGCCTTCCCTGCAGTGACCTGGAGCCCCGGAGAATGGGTGCTTCACCTGCTATAGAGATGGTCCCATGAGCAGCGGGACAGTTGGTAGGTATGAGAAGGATTATCTGACTTGTTTAAGCTATGAGTAGGTGAAAAGCAGCTATTATAAAACGCTCCAGGCATCCAGCAGGTAACAAAGGAAGACATTCCAGAGGTGTAACCGTGATCAGTTATGGGAGAAAGTGGATTATTTGGATGTAATAAACAGAATAGTGGAGTAGATTCAGCTACTGGCCTTCTTACATTTTCAGAAACATTAAAAGCACGCGGAAGAACACTTCAAAAACTACCAAACTTCAACAAACAAACTTTTACTAATATTGTACTTTTAAGTAGAGGTATAAGTGAAGGAGTGCTCCATTTCAAAATTATTTGACATTGCTGTTGTTTTTTCTTCATCCGTATTCTTTCTATAACTCTTAGAACAACTGCACCTCCTAAATAGCTTCATCCCTCTACATGTTATACCAGGGCCGGAGGTGGCAATTGGGCACACACAAACAATACACATCCATGCCCACACACACACACACGTACACATCCATGCTCACACACACAAAGTACACATTCATGCTCACAGACACACAGGTACACATTCATGCTCACACACACAAGTACACATACTTGCTCACACACACAAGTACACATTCATGCTCACACATACACACAATTATGCATCCCTGCACACATACTAACACAATTACACATCCATGCCCTCACACACACAGAAGTACACATCCATGATTACATACATATATATATATATATACTATATATATATACACACATAAACACATATACATATATACGCTTACCTCTCACCGCTCCTGCAGCCTTCCCTCTGGCTGCTTGCGAAGGGGTCGCACCAGTCGCAACCCCCTGAAGTTACGCCAGTGATTATAGTCAATTAACCTGTATTCCTAATTTCTGTGAGCCATTTCATTCAGGCCGTACGGTGGTCTAGTTAGGACTTGTTACACTTTATAAACCATTGATCCAAGCTTTTCTTGCAATCATTTAACTAATCGTTTGTTTTCATGGCCTTGTTGTGTCTTCTTTAGGAATGTTTTTGATGTCTTACAGAATGATGTCATAGAAAATAAGGGGAAGCATCTGCTGTCAATATTTTCCTTTAGCGCAGACAGCAAACACAGAAGCCTTGAGCTATGTAAAAATTCTTAGAATCGATTGAGGATAGAGTGTTTACAAACACAATTCTGTTGGTGTTCCGGATATAAGCCAAATAGAAGTGTGATGTATCTATTAAACAGGAAAAATGCGCGTCATTACTAGATTACAGGAAACGGGATAATTGTCTACCTTGATAGGTTTACATACTTTTACAGCTTAACTGAGGTAGAAGCTGCAGGCCTGCAGTTGCCCTCCCCCACCATGATTGGCTGCTTCAAGCATATGTAGGGTAATGTGTTTGGCCAAACACGTCTTCTGGACAGAAAATAACTGGGGGGGGGGGGGTGGAGAAAGGGGTAAATGCATATGGGGGGATCCTGCAGAATAAGGGGGGATATCACAAACATTTAAAGGGACCACACAGTTATCAGGTGCTGCTTAAAATAGATATTCAATATATACACAACCCCCTAACCTTCCCACAGGATCCGGCCATCTCAGCAGGTAGCTTGCGCCTTGGTAGGGATTTTCTCTAAAATATATGGAAAAAAATATCCTAAAGCAAAGTCAGGGAATAGCAGTCACTACCTAAGAACTGTCTTAAGTGTAGGGCCTTCTTGCCCCTTCCCAAGGGGGGCCGCTAGCGTATTTATCTTTATCCTTAGGTCAATCTCAGAGCAGTGCCATCAGCTGCCCCCTCTGTGCCGCCATCTTTGATAAAAGGTGAGAAGGGCTCTGCTCAAAAGAGCTTACAATCTAGAAAGACATGACTTGCCCACTAGCTTTACAACCTCGGGATCTGTATACAGGAGGGGTTCCTTCTCCTTTTCTCAGGTTCCTTGAGGTTTTCATTTGCAGGACGGCTGCGGTGTTAATTGCCCTATGGCATTGGCATACTCTATATGTACATTTAAATCACCGTAATAGCTGTTTTTTGTAGTTCTGGGTGTTGGAATTTCTTCAATTTTTTTTTCTTCACATCGCCCGCCGAGATTAACGTGTTCTTTTACTTTGTAAACACATATCACAGAGGTCTGCAGCTTCCAAGGTTATTTTTATCCATCTTCTGGATTTTCTCCGAAGCATTATAAATACTGTTTTCATGCGGTGTTTACAACTCGTGGCCGCTTCGTGATGACCAAGCTTTCAGGACAAAAACACTTTGTATTTCATGGTTCTTTTCACTTGTTTAATTGTAGTCTCGGATTAAAGAGGGGGGAAAAAAGTAATTTATTCAGATTATGGGGTCCAGTATGATTGCGGAGAAGTAATGTTGTACTGGGAGCACTCATCGTTACTTACTGTTCTTATAATCTGTGCGATTCTTCCTCCCCGTTTTGTTAGGTTTCTGTCCTTGGGGACATCTTGGGGACATCTGGTCACCCTAGTTTTTGATACATTCTGCGTTGAACCTTATGCTTCCAATGAGTTCTCCTCTGGTGGTTTTCGCCAAGAATCATCACTTCTCAGGTATACTGAATATGGTTTATTGTCACTCATAGAGTTGGATTATATGCCACAAACACAAGTCCAGTAATATGAAATCTAATCTCTGGCCCTTTCTGTATTACACTAATGACTAAAGATCTCTTCTCCAATCCCTTTGACGTCAAATCATCTTTGTTGGTCATCAACAAAGAACAACGGAAGGAGAATAGCTGGAGGAGAAGTTCGTGGGTAAGCCAAAAGCCTGTTTGGGGCAACTCAGGAGAACTACATACTACATATTAATACACAGAGAGAGAGAGAGAGAGAAGGAGAGAGAGAGAGAGAGAGAGAGAGAGAGAGAGAGAGAGAGAGAGAGAGAGAGAGAAGGAAAGAGAGAGAGAGAAGAAAAGAAAGAGAAAGGGAGAGAAAGAGACAAGGAGAGAGACAGCGAGAGAGAAGGGGACAGACAGACAGAGAGAAGGAGAGAAAGAGGAGGGGGAGATAGAGAGAGAAAGAAGAGGGAGAGAGAGAAGGAGAGAGATAGACAGAGAGAGAAGGAGAGAGAGGAGGGGGAGATAGAGAGAGAGAAGGAGAAAGGGAACGAGAAATCATCTAAATTGACACTTTTACGTTCTTTTACACTGTTGCAGTTCATGAAATGTCACAATGCAGGAATAACGCTCCAGATGGTGTATTGCAGCACAATAAGGAATCTGTTCAGTTTTCAGTTTTATCGGAGGAAACGTGATTGGGGTTTTTTTTTAACTGATTTTGACAGTTTGGCAACCTAAATGATTGATCTTTTGCAATAATGTGTACTTTGGTTATGGGACTTGTTCTAGTAGCATTAATGTTATAGAAGCTGACGCTTGAAAACTTTAAATGTAAAAGAGGGCCGTAGGTAAGTAACGGAGTCCTGCCGTATGGCTTCTAGAAGTACCAACCAAACAATCCTGTTGATTTCACCCCACGTAACACTTTATACAATCGAAACATGGAGTTTGCTGGCAAATAAGCCAAGTTCTCTCCATCTAGTCTGCCGACTCAGTCGATGGTCTTGCCTTAGATTCAGTAGCCATATCCCTGTCTCATGAATGTTTATATTCCCTTAATGTAGCCACCGTGGTCCCATTTTATAAACATGGCTCTGTATGTTTTTCTTTATAGCTTTTGTCATCCCTACAATAAAACGAACAAAATGAAGGTGGTCCAGGTGGGCAGGCAACATGGCGCGACTGGTTCTTATCTGCCGTCAAAACACAAGTCTCTCTGTGTGCAATCGTGGCAAAGCTGTATAAACACCAAATATTATGTGAGTCACATTATAGATTTCTTCCTTTTTAGGATTTATTTGATTCATATGGTCTATACGTTGAGTCTTGTTTTTCCAGCTAATCCCGCTGACATAACACAAGTCCCAAGCCATGTCAGGCTTGCCATTTTAGGGTTGGAAGGCATGTTTTACAGATGCCCAAATGTTATTAAAGTGATTTCATCCAAGATTCTATATGACCAAGAATTTGGCTGTAGAACAGGTTCCACCGGCTTTCCCCTGCAATTCCCACAGCAATGACTATTATAAGTGAGGCTCTACAGAGAGACCACGCACGTCACGTGTCATCACGATGAGGTCATTATTTGACCAATATTGCTTGATACGCCGAGGCTGCCAGGAACAAATTAAATCACGTAAGGCTCATTAGGTTCTCGGCAACATGCAGCCTGTGGGAAGCCTGTTAAGACCAATGGTGGCTTTTTATAACTGCACCTGGAACTTATTTATAGTGTATTGGCCTCAGATGGGTTTATTCACTGAAGCCACAGATAAAAGTCAATGCCTGAAAGCAATCAAAGCAAGCAATCTCTATAATGCTAAAACACCGAATCTCTCTGTTCTATGGAAATTTCATTAATCTGTGATTATTATTTTTAGATCCATAAGAGTGTTCCCCTTTTTTGGGGGATTTTTGCCTGTCAATCACTTGGGTGCTAGCTTGGGTTATTAATAATAAGTATGCAATCACGTAAGCACAGAATACATTTAAATGCCTGTCCCTGGTATATCTTGTGATCATGCGTAACACTGCATTCTAAAAACAGACATGATAGCCGTCTCAGAATCTCCTGAGTCATCTTCGTACGTTCTGGCGCTGAGTGACTTACAGGAACAATATGTTGGCAGCGCCGAACGGTGACTTCCCTGGCCGATGATCCCTTTGTAACTTCGCCAACCGGAAAACAAAACCACTTTTTATCTCTCATTGGTTATCAAATCCTTTAATGTCTGATCTGTACAACTTTGTTCATTGTCACATTTACTACGGAAACAAGAGGAGAGGTATGTTAGAAATTGCTTCATTTTTACCAGATTAAAAGAATGATGGAATTAAAAAAATAATTTTTCCTTAAAGAAAATAATGGTTTAATAGTTAAGTCCAGAGGGAAACATTATTTCTGACGTTAATGTAGCAGAACAAACGAGTAGCAGCTCATCTATCAAGAACAATAAAAGTATCAATATGTCATCATTTGTGATGATGTCATAAATAGGCCACTATATAAACCAATTGAAAACCCATTTTCTCTTGACTTATACATTTGCTTATGAGGCTGTTGCAATGAACAGATCCGCTTATGAGCTTCACACTCACTGCAAGGACTGTTAAAGCGGCAGTCCCTTTATATCCCTTAGACAATTATTATTACCCTTGGTCACGTTAGGCCTGGAATAAAAATATATTATCCCGCCATTGTTTCTCCATTATCTTGTGCTGAGTGACTGACAGAAACAATATGTTGGCAGAGTTTCCCTGGCTGGTTATTCCTCTGTACCTTTGCCAGTTGGAAAACAAGACTATTTCTCATCTACCAGGGGTTGTGTAAAATACTTTGAAGTGTGAGCGCTGTAACCTAGTTCACTGTGAACTTTGCCACGTTTTCTGTCATGATAACCACTGGAATGGAAGAAACTTGCAACTTTTCCTTCTGATGAAACATAATTCATACGCAAAGGTTAACGACTGTACCTGCCAAGTCTACGTGATTTGGAAAGATAGTCCCTTTTCCAATACCAAGTTCTGTCCGTCCATCTTGAATCCTAATGTCCCTGTTTTCTAGGGCTACACAGCACTAAAACACACACTAATCATGTGTAAAATGTACCAACTGGGGAAATGAGTTTAAATTGTGTTCTATTTTGTTATTTGTTAGTCCAACTGTCCCATGTTCTTCTTCTTAATGCTGAATTCAGTTACATAAATACCCAAACAACACCTGAAAGCTCTTGGATAAACCTTGCTCCTTCCCAAAGGAAATTTGCATTCTAACCACCGCTAAGCACAAGGGCCATTGGCGCTCCTAGTGGTCTTTCTTTGAAGAGTATTCGGAGGAGAGGCATATTCAAATGGTTAATAAAGACGAAATTGGTGAGAAGTAGGTGAAGAACACAACTTAAGGTGGAGTTGGCAGTGCTACCACTAAACCTCACCTCGACCTAGAACAGAGAAAAAAGATGGAAGGAGAAAAAACATTGTCTATCCTCCTCTGGAAAATAGTCTACAGTATCCCTGCCTTACGCTGCTCTTTTAAGAGCTAAGGTAATGGGTACTGCTCATCATTTTAGGATTTAGGCCAGTTAATCGGCCATGGCCAATAAACATTTTATGAGTTACGAGGAGATAAATCATCATTATGCTAAGAACAGATTATGAATCTCAGAAGGTAACATTGTATCCCGGTAGACTCCTATCTTAAAGCCTGAGTCATACATTCTGGTACATTTCTTAGATTAGGCTGGAGTCCGATAATGTTTTTTTCAGTGCAATCAATGTAAGAGTATCCAGGAACAGCTATAGGACAAATACAGAAAGCTCATTAAAATTGAAGCCACACTGACGTTGACACAATAATTACATTACCCATGCACGTTGTCCACTCTGCATGCTTTGGCCAGCAATTCCTTCAAACCACTAATGCGTTTATCATTAATATAATTTAATGGAGCTTTTGGTATTGGCATTAAAGAGAAGCTGATTAGGATGTAAAAGCATATCACATGCACTAGTTGGATCCTCACTGTCATACTTTTTTTTTTTTTTTACATAGGAAGATGTTTTTTGGAATTTATCCATGCATTTTAACTTAGCAAACATAAGAAAAAGTAGAATAGTAGAAATCGAGGTTTTCGCTAAAAAGCTACGGCCGCATAAAACCAAACCGAAGAGTATTTTTGGAGGTGCGGCAATAGTGGAAGGCAGAGAAGAAGACAAGTCAAATATGACCAAGCCAGAAGCATCTATACTGGAGTCTACAAGAAGAAGTTTGTCATCACCTTATGTTTAATGTTCTACCAATAAATAAGAGAAGAAAGGAGTCCTGTAGACAGAATTCAGAAGATACAATGGTTTATAAAGTGCTTTAATTACTGATCAAAACTGATCAGTTATGCCAAAATGCTATTTTGATGATGATGAGCATTTGCTAACCAGGTATCTTTAAATTTTAGCATTACTGGTGGAAAAAAGGACAATATTCACATGTGTGCCATGTATGATGGCATGTCCCCAGCAGCCCAATGGGCATTTGTTCCAGAGAATCAATAACCAGACCTGTTCCATACCAAATTGTAGATCACAGATTCATGGTCATTTAAATAACATTTCCACCGTTGCGGAGGCTCTGAATCGGTGGACGATCGTGGTCCTTGTATCAGTATGCAATGCAATCTTTGAACGCACAGGTCAGCAAGAAATTATCACGGATAAAAAAGCATATTGACTCACCGCAATAAAAACATGAATAAGTAATAGGACAGTACTTGAAAATTCAGTCCAATTTTGATCGATAGTTCATAAAAAAGACATTATGGAATTGAAAAAGGTGACATAAATATAGTTTTTGCCATGTTTAACATTTACCTTCATTTTGCTTTGAACTTCGGTTACAACGTTACTAATATTCATTTTGCGATGTCAGAATCAGTATATATATATATAGTCAGGAACACCAATATGAGGATGCTATACGAAGGAAACTGCTTACGAATTTCACATGGAAACCATAGCAGACGAAGAAGAAGCCACACACGTCAAGAAGTGGATGCCGCATTCAAGGTTTTCTTTGTCCTACCGGCTATTAATTACATTTCTTCATATATGTGTATCCAAGGTAACTAATTGGCAAGCCAGGTATATGAGATCGGGTTTGCCCACTCCTACATTTAATGACGCTATATGAGCTATCAAAGTCTTCCATTGTTAGTGTTTCCCTGAAAATGATACACTCAAAAAGCAGTTAGGTATAATTACTTTTATGAAATGTGTAGTGCGTTCCCATCGCCAGCCTTTTGATGTCCACGGTTGTCTCTTGCTCATGTATATAAATGTATCAAACTACGTCCACCACAACTACAAGGAGCCATCTTGCTTTGTAACCCTTAATATATTATAGGTTAGAAGGAAACCAGTTGACATTAATGGTGAGGATCACGGCTTTGCTCCTGGTTTGCTTTTCTTTGGATTTGACGCTAATACTTGGTTTTTAATCCTTGGCTTGACTCCTGGCTTCCAGCAGACTTGGCATGGCATTGATCTGCCTCACTGGTCCCGATCCCAAGCACGCTTCTGTCTTCCACTTGCTTTATCCAGGTTTCTGACCCCTGACTCAGCTCCTGACCTTATCTCCCTGCACTCAAACTCTCATTACACTGGTGCTCAGTCCTCTACTCGTTTTGGTTCCATCCAACTTGACCCCTCGGGCTGGTGTTTTGGTAAAAAGAGGTTCCCACCGTACCTGTTGTCAATGAACATTATTACAATATTTGAATCACCTACTCTGAAAACTGCTTGATTTAGATATTTATGGGACATATATATATATATAGTATAATAATATAAAGCAATGATAAAACAAATATGTTCAGAATGTTCAGAAGCACTCAGGTGAGAGACGAGACAATAGAATGTTGACTGTTGAATGTTGACTGTGAAACCCTCTTAAGAGTATCCTAAATAGCCCCATCGGGTACTTATGCGGGGTAACTAATTCCCCTAGGTTTCAAACCCAAGTAGAAACTAACCTGGTAAAACCAGATAACCAATTAAAGAAGCCCACACAACGGCAATGCCTTTTGCTTTTCTGTACACCAGAGCAAAGTTGGATTACGAAGGCATTACATTTAGTTTTACATTCTACTTTTACTTTTATTCGCAGGGTTAGGCAGATTTAAAATATTTATGAGTAAAAAAAAAACATTAATTCTGCTATATCAGCGTATCCCGAGCCTGAGATTTTCCTGCGCTCTGTTTTTTACAGGTCAGTGCAACCTGCCCTTTTTTCCTCTGGCTGGAAGATCAAGGAAGCGAAGCGTCGAGACCGGAATAGCAGAGCATTCATTCACTTTCCACATTCTGCATTCCTTCTACACAACCGAGAAGCATCACTCTTACTGATTAAACGGCAGGTTGCTCAGTGCGACTTGAATACACCATATCTTTCAATGTTCTTTGGTACTCAGCTGAGATACACAGCGGTTTTTTCTTTTATTTTTTTTTGCGACAAAGGTAACTGCCGAACGACAATAAATGCACAATAATAGGCATGGATCCTTCAGACGTCGCATGCCATTTGGACATAATTGGCTGATGTTTGTTGGAGAACGCCATTGCGTAATAATGTTTCTAATAAAACAAACAAAAATTCTATGTATATATATAGTATATGCAATATAAATATAAAATATTTTATTAACATTTTATATTTATTAATATATATGTATATATATGTATAGAAAATATATCATATAATATTAATACTATACGGCGTGTGTATATATATATATATATATATATATTATATATATATGTATATAAAAAATATAATGTTCTTGCAATATCTCTTATTTTATGTATCGTTTTTAAGATTAATTATCCACATTTTGTGTCTTTTATTCTTCAAAACGTTATTCTTTGCTGCAGGCGTTCATTGAAATAAATAGAATTATACTATTCTGCAGTTTTGTAATTACAGGATAGCATTATCTCTTTAGAATTATCCCTGATTACATGTAAACATGAAAATGTATGTTTTGAGGCATTTTGTTTTTTTCACAAATAGCAATTATACAAGATTACTGGGGTGATGTTTAAAACTGACTGTGGCAAAGGTATGATGTAATTATCATCCGCGCATATGTATTAGGTTAGTTCAGCCTGGTAAAGCACCTTTGCAAGAGCTCTTACTAAATAAAAGAGATTTATTATTCGTACCGTTTAAGATTTTTGTTGTGTGCAATATATCCAAAAATGCTCTCTCTTCATGTGGGTGTGGCTTCATCTAGAGGCAGGTCTAGGTGCACAGGGAGGTGGGGCTAGCGACAGTTTACTGTAAGTGGGCGGGGATTCACCGCTATCCTGCTTGGAGAAAAAGGAAAGGGACCTGGAGACCATTGGAAGAAGAGCTTCACCAGGAGACTCTGGGTCAAACTATGAGAGTTCCCAGGTATGATGTTAAGTGATTGGGATGGGCATTTCGTTGTATGATCTATACATACCACAGAGTTCCCTAAGATGTGTCTGGAACATCCACAATTCCCATTTTGGGGTTTGCTCACCATGGGCAGCTGTTATCCATCCAAGAAGGAATAAAAGTCAACCTTTCAATCCCACTTACTTTAACCTGCCACGAAAATTAAGCTTTCCCAATTTATTAGATAGTAATATCACTGGTGGAACCAGGGCTATACTGGGTAAGACTTGGCAGTAAATATGGTGCCCTGTTGGCCCACCGGAGCCTGGTGTGCCAGACGGCCAGTAGAGTCACCTTGGATGTTCATGCAGGAGAAGCGCCATGCACACTGAAATCATGAAGATTAAATGTTTAACTCCCATGCAATCTCCCATTCTGGTGCCTTGGATGTACACTGAGGGATGCTGTTTATCTAGCATTATAGATTATACAGAATCCCTGCTGTGGTTAATTCCTAAAAATCACACCTCTGCTTTGGTGAAGCCTGCACTGCACCCCAAGATATATTCACAAGGAGTTGTACCTGCAGAAAATTAAAACATAGGTCAACCGAGTTGCTACTGGCGTGATCACTGACATTGTCTCCTTCTTCATGCTACATTGTATCTGCATATCTTCCTCTACTTTGCCACCCCTGATCTAGAATGAATGTATTGGGTCTTAACCCAGGCTAACCCAGGCTAACCATGGCAGCAGGTGCTCTGGTCTAAACTGCCAATGGCCATGATGGGACTTTGAGACCATAGCTGAGCTGACGGTGTTTGCCAACACATGACCATTGGCCTCGGAGAACAGTTAACGAGTTAGGGTTAATAGTCTCAATGTCACACAAAAGTGTCCCGTGCATGGTTGACCCTTCCATTGTTTGGCCGGAACCTTCCTACATTTACTTATTTCCTTTTGATGTCTGGCGGTGTTTGTTTATAAGCGCCAGTGGGTTTGTGTTAACTCCAAACGACTAAATTGCTTTCTCCTCCCTAGTCCTTGCACAGACCTTTGAGCTGATAAATCTCCTTTTTTCTACTCTTTCGGGCCTGTGTGGTTAAACATGAACTTCCTTGAGTTCTCAATTCTTTTATTTGCTTCCCTCGTTTAATAGAAGAGTGGTTAAGCCAAAGGCAAGACCTCTCACAAACACAAATACACAAAAATAAGACAGGAATTTATTTTTTTTTCTCTTTGTTCTTTTCATATGATTGTGTTCTGAAACATGACAACGCTCGCTGCTCCCTCTTTGAGGTTTATTCTTGTGGGAAAAAAAAGCTGTGGTCTCATTTTTTTTTGCACTTAAGGGTACAAAGACTTAATTCTCATTCACATACCTTAAAAGAACACAATAGACAAACCACTAATGACTTTTAATTGTTTTTGTACCTTCTGATTGCAGTTAATTGAAGAAACACAATCAAATTTAATAAGCAATAAAAAAGCTTTTTAATCATTTTCCTGTTTATTGATTCTATATATATTTGAAAGAAATATTCTGCTAAGTAATAAGTCATGTCAAACAATACAATAAAACATATAAAAAGTGTCATTAGGACATGTTTCACATCATTTTCATGTTGTTTTTTTTGTCTCTTGTACCAGTGGAAGATAAATAGCTCAGTTTTGTTCTTAAATTAAAAATAAATTAATAGAAATAATGGAGTTTAACGTAAGTGATGCGAGTAAAGTTATTTTGTGTAAATCGTGGCACTGATGGGGGCGGCATCATATTTTTCTGTGAGTTTTTCTGTGATTTCAAGCTTTTTTTGTTCGGTATCTTTTGAAAAATATGTTTTACTACAGGAAAGAAAATGATAGAATTCTAATCATCTGTCAGACCCTGCGGCCGGTCCACACGCAGGGCCGCGGCAGCAGCATCCTATGACGAAATAGGCTGCACCCCCATTGAGTGAGGCGTGACTCATCTCCTGCCAGCAGGGGGCGTGTCTTCCTGTCTAAAGCTGCCTCCCTATTGGTCTCTGAGGTCGTGGGAGGTGGAGCCCTCCTCTCCTGACCCTATATAACCCCATCAACTGCAGTAGTCTACGCTTGAGTGTTACCAGCTCTGGCGTCGGACCTAGTGCAGACGCCATTTTCCATTACGCTAGCTCACTAGTTTGTCGTCCCTGCTTGACTCTCACCTTCGCTGCTCGACTTCCCGGTTCCTGACCTTGGTTCGTCTTATGCCTATCCCAGCTGTCTCCTGCCCCTCGACTGTGGCTTGTTCCTCGACTATGGCTACCTGTTCTACCAGCCTCGTCCTCTAGTTTGCCTGGTTTAGCCCACATGACATCCTCGGGCTATCTGCAAGGGCCCAGTGCCTAACTCTTCCAGCCATGCTCTGATATTATCATGTTTTTGTTCTATTAATGTTGCCATAATATCTACTCTATCCATTTTATCAACCATACATTTACACAATGTTAACATGTTTTGTCCAATTCTCATGTACCGCTGACCAACGCATTCCTTTTCTTTAATTAATTTCTATCACACCTCCCAAGCGTCCCACTTCAGCAGTGACAGTCTCTCCTTCCTCACCTGATGGCCCTCTTTACCAGGAGCTCAGAATGTTTTCTGGATAGAATTGTATCACAAGGCTCTGTGGTCCTAAAAACCACCAACATGCATAAAAATAAAACCATGATGTGTCTATCAATGGAAAAGTGTAAAGAAATCAAATAATTATTTCCCTAATTCCGTTTTTCAGAGGTGACTAAGATGTTATGTTTAATAGGTTATTCAGGATCATTGGAATGATTTTAAAACTCTTTGAGTCATTCTATATTATACCAATACTCCAAAAAGCCATACTAGGCCCTCAACCCAACTGCTCTAATAGAATGGTCAAATATATACATTGTTTCACGGGTGGTGATGTTGAGCTTATGTCATCACTACACAGGAAGAATAAAAATCAGATAGTTCACCATATCTTGTGCCTGACAGGTCATGCTGCCTTTATGATATACTATCTTCATGGATCATTCTACATGGTTTAACTGACAATATGTTAAACAAATTAATTAGTTACATCAAAGAGCTCTGCAGACAGGGACATGACTTAATGTATATTTAAGATGTAGGATTTTGCCAGATTTTGTGAGATTCACTCAGCTACACTATCCTAAAACTAATGAAAGATAAACCATACAAGAATAACTTCATACAAGTGGGCAGATACCTTGGTGTCTTTCACCTCCATTGTCTAGTGGGAAACTCCAGCGTAAAAAAACGAATCAATTCATATTTCATATATATATATATTTACCATGATCCATTTTAACTGAGAATGCGTGCATATTGATATTTGTGATTAAATTTACTCACTCACATTGTGTTTGTATCACTCATAGAGATGCAAACTCCCCAGGAAACAATCAAGAACAGCGTAAAATACAGTACAAAAAAAACCCAAAAAACATTGCAATACAAGAGATATATTAGTACAATAATAGTACATCTTAGATTTTATAACAGAGGATAATTAATATGCAAACTGCAATTAAACATTTCAGTGCCTGTAAGGAAAGCTGCACATTAATTTACCTCTACAGACAAGCAAGAGTTATATTATAATTTTAGACAGCTTCTATTGCAGTCATTTTTCCCGTCAATCTTTCACGTACTGACCCTCCTCCTCCCCTCTCATGCTCGCCCTCGCCTTTCCTGTCAGTATGGTCTCTGCAAGCAGTATTAAGAGATCAGAGGAGACCAGACAACAGTTGGAGAAGGTAAGTAATCAGGTGGGGGTGGACACAAGGCAAGGGGAGTCTGCAGAAGGCATAGACAGGACTGAGGAGAGTGCAGAGGTCACGCAGAGCAACACATTTTTTTGGGCAACAAATTTAGATTCTGAATTTAAAAAAAAAGCTCCCTCGATTTTGTCTGAACCAAAAGGGAAAGAAACAAAGCCAAAAACAAAATGAAGATTATTCCCAGGCCACGTGCACAAGTCTAGTACTTATCACCGTTCTGTAGATCAAGATGGAAAATTAGTATAAACACTACCAAAAAAAGATTATTTACATAGGAGCTGAGACATCCTGGCAGGCTGCAGATATATGGTTATCCTAAGCTCTTTCCTTAGACATACTTCTGTCTCTTTATTTGACAGGATATTTGGCTAATTATTATTATTATTATTATTATCTTTTATTTATATAGCGCCAACA